>CM039640.1:930541-1053987 GCA_022405125.1 Anthidium xuezhongi | reverse complement strand
CGCAACGATTAAAAATTATACATCACAGCCCGCGCCAGGTACGCCGATGCACCAGCGAGTGGAAAGATTCCGCGAGAGCGTCACCCCTCTCACTCGCACCAAGCCAACGCAGTATGCTAATGCGTAAGAGGGAGAGAACACTCGTCCGCCGATCGGACCTTTCACTCTCTCAATGTGCGAGTGAGAGCACCGAGCATCTAGTCTCTCACTCCCTCTACGCCAAACTCGCGCCTGCGCACAACACCAATGTGCGAGAGAGTGAACACTAGTCCGCCATTCGGACCTCTCACTTCCACAATGTGCGAGAGAGTGAACACTAGTCCGCCATTCGGACCTCTCACTCCCACAATGTGCGAGAGAGTGAACACTAGTCCGCCAATCTCACCTCTCACTCTCTCAATGTGCGAGAGAGAGAACACTAGTCCACCAATCTCACCTCTCACTCTCTCAATGTGCGAGTGAGAGCACCGAGCATCTAGTCTCTCACTCCCTCTACGCCAAACTCGCGCCTGCGCACAACACCAATGTGCGAGAGAGTGAACACTAGTCCGCCAATCGGACCTCTCACTTCCTCCGCGTCAGTGTAAGAGCGAGAGAGAAAAGTGCAACGAGCATCTTACCTCTCACTTCCTCCGCGTCACTGTACGAGCGAGAGAGCAATACTCGGCCGCTGATCGGACCTCTCACTTCCTCCGCAGCAATCTCGCAAAGTTACAATTGTAAACGTTAGTTATAAATAATATAATAACTATTGTAAAGCTGAATGTATAAATCATGTAGTTTATTGAATAAATGCAGCTTTTACAGTTAGTAGTTAGAATTAAGTGCGTTAGAATTAAGAATGTAACCTTTATGTAACATACATAATTGAAAGAATTTTCAATAAACATCAAATGAAACTAAAACAATTGTTTGTTCATTTATAAACCTAACTTCCATTATCCAGTCCTTAAAAAATTTCAAGTTTAAAAGCGAGAAATAGTGTAAAGGAACATTGCACAGAAGTTTCGAACATAAAAGTAAAAAAAAAAGCGAAAAATATATTTAAGGTACAGAAAAGAGTAAAATTGGTTATAAAGGGTTTCCGAAAATTCCTGGAATTTGACGTCACTGAAATTCTAGGAATTACCGAAAATGTATTTGAAAATATTCTGCAATTTTTACTTATTCCTTCTGTTGGGATATCCAGCCATTCAGTCATTCCCTTTATTCTAAGGTACGATTACTCTCATAACATTCTACCATTTGTTTTTTACTTTTATGTTCAATATTACTTGTGTTTAACGCTTCCTGTTCTACCGAGGCGCTTGTCCCGGGGCGACTAGGCTCGACGCTACACTGACGGTACTGAGCGCGCGCCCGAGACGCGCTCTGATTGGTCAGTGTTTTTGCTTAATAATTCAAAAACGAAGCCCCATTCGATATTTTTGCAAAGGAAATTGTTGTTCAGAATAGTCTCAGCTACCCCCTATTTCCGGCTCCTACAGGAGTTCTGGGACACCCTGTATTCAAACAACATTAGGTTTTTTTAAAAAATCACTGTTCTGGCGTAATTAATATCAAATTAACCAATTTCAGCTACAATTGCAGCTCCAATATTAGCCATAAAATTATATTTAACTTCGCTCACATTTGCGTAATTTAAATAAGCATATATTTTGCGTAAAGTCTCTGCCTTTTTATGCGGATAATTATTATACGATACGAGTTTTATCTAAAATTTTATGCTGTAATTTATTCGTCAACATTCTTTTACGAATTTTGAAATAGATAGGCAACTTAAACAATTTTCTGCATCGAAATCAATTTACGATGTACACTTTTATATTTGCCGTTTGAAAATGGCTAGCGTGTAGATCCACAGGATATACATAACAATCGGTTTCGTTACGGTTATTGATACCGCACTTTTGAATATTATCGTCCCAATATATAAAAATCTCTAGCCTGTGAATTTTAATCGATGAACCAAAAGGATCGACTGACAGAATCCGGCAAATATTTCCCCGAAAAAAACTGAATCAACCCCCCCACGTCCGTTTCTATCCTCTCCTTGTCCAAAAATCAACAACATTTACGGTAGCAGGGAAATTCTCAATTAACGCGCGCACTCCGACAGCCAGAAAATCAACAGAAGCTTTCAGCTGTACGCAGCCGTCACGCTAGCGGACAAAATAAAAATCCTCGCGACGCCGAGCGTTATTCCCGTTTACGGTGTATGAAACAAGAGGAGCGTGAAATCGGGAAACAAGGTTTTTTTTTCTCCCCCGGTTTTCCAGCGACAGCCAGGCGAGGACCGAGGCGACTTCACCGCGACAGCGATGCTATCCGCGCGAGGAGGATTTCTATCTGCGCCGATGAAATTCCGGTCACAGGCTATTATCGGGAAGCACTCGTTTTAAAATATACCCCCGGCACGGTGAATTTGCAATTCTAACGAGAATCACCGACCGTTTGCAATTCGTTTGGGGAACAGGAGCGGCGTTAGGCGACCGGCTACACCATAAACATGCTCCTGTCGATTTTTCGTCGACCAGAATCTTGCACGGTCGAACAACTTCGATGTGTGCACCGCCGTGATTTCGTATCCTGTCAGAAAATTCTGGATCGTAGCCGAAAAGAACAGACAACGGTAATTATGAATGTAAGAAACGAAGCGTGTTAACTCCTTGCCATACTTCGATCGGTCAGACTCGAGACGCAGTTTACGGTTCAAATAATACAAACCCAACTTCTAGTATTAGTGCAATTGAATTTTAAGTGTACTTTCAACCATTAGGTTGGCGAGAAAGTAATTTCAATTTGCACAAACAGATAGCGTTGTGTTTGTTTCATTATTCTTCTGTCAACGTTTTTTTTTTTTTTTTTTTAGATTTGGTTGACACCTTTAGGTTACTGTAGACACAAGTTTCGTGAAATCTTGTTTATAATTGTTACTTTACGGTCAATTCTAACACGGAGTGCAAAAATCAACATTTTCGACATATTTTACCATTTTATCTTTATATTCACTCATATCAAATCATTAAACACTTGATGAATTTTCATTAATTCTGTTGATCATTGTAACAATTCATGACTGAAGAATAAAGAGGAAAGTTCAAACTACATTCTTTAATAGTTTCTAATAACATTTGGTTTGTTGGTATTAAATAAATACCGATTTGTCGAATAGTAATATTACCTCTTATCTATATGCGCAACGTGAACTGCGTATTTCTCAAGGTTAGGAATTGTTTTGTGAACTTTTATGATTGCATTACACTAAAGAAGGTCTGTAGAAACATCTAATATCTGTTTTATACGAATATGCTTCATCGATGACGTTCAGTAATTAATTATTTTAATTTATCTTATTGCTTAATACAGATTCTAATTATTTGGCTTGTAATTTTCATTTATATTTCACAAATCAGAAGTATTTTATTTACCTTTATAGTTTTATAAAATAGTACAAAGTCCAAGCAATTTTCTCATATCCAGTTTTGTTCATATTAACAAGGTAGATTAATAGTTAATAAGAAGTTAACTGTACGATATCGTCGTATATTTCCCTGATATGACGTACTCCCAAATTTTCATTAATTTCTCGAATTCAAAGAATATTTTGTATACTTTTATGATTGTATTCCAAAAGGAAGGTTTGTACAAGTTTTAATTTCGTCTTTATACAAGTTTTCTTCCTTAGTAATGTATAAAAATTCATTATTTCAACCTACATTTTTCCGTATTTTGTAAAAGCTAGTTTGTTGGATTGGCAAGAGAATGTAAATTCTTGCCTTAATTAAAGATAAATAATATATAACATTATAACTTTCCTTGTTAGTTTTAACGTTATGTGACAAATATTTAACTTTGCCTGACGCATCTGTGGAAAAAATGGTATAGCAAGGGATTAAGGGATGAACGGAGCGTGTGAAGATTGAATATGAAACATGTATTTCATGAATGGACGAGTGAAATTTGATGTTTCTCTTTTTTTAATAAACAGAAATGTGACGATACTGGCAGTAACATAGAAATAAATGAAAATTGATGCCAAATAAAATTTTATTTCAAATTAACCAGCTCAGTGTTAATTCAATTAAAGTTCGATTCTAATTTTAAAATTGCAATGAATAGGTTGCAGAAATGAGCAGATAACAGTATTCATTTTAACGAGAATTGTATCTAATTATAAAAATTAGATCAAAATAGGATTTTTATTTTATGTTAATATTGTCATGAAACATGGATCAAGTTAATGGATTAATAGAGCTGAATATTTGCAAATACGGATGGATACAGGAATACTGATAGATATATGTATGATACAGTCGATTACTGAAACTGGAACAGTACAGAACTTCTGCTTCAAATTAACTGAGTGTTTGTGAATAAACATGATTACTTATTGGGACGTTGACATTAACGCAGGAATCGATGATAGATTATGATGACCAGAATAGAATAGGGCTCCTATTTGAAACTATCATGAAACTGAAGGTTTCTGAAAAAGCAAAAATATGACAGTTCAATGATAACTTAAATATTAATAAATAAATTAATTAAAAGATGATTATCAAAACTGGATACTTTCATCCAATTTCATAAAAAATATATTTGTCATAGAATTAAGTTTTTACAAACCATGTTTGTTGTAGGTAATAGTTGTTCCAATTAATTTTTCACGTTTCCTTAAAAATCGAGATTAAATAAGGTATTATTATTGAAGAATCAAATACACTTTATCACTTTCTCAATATGAAGTTATACCAACTAGTTCTTATCGCCTAATCACTAATTATTAAATAATTGATAGCCTAAAATCTGTGTGTCACCGAATTTTCGCACGTATCCTTAGTACAGGTAATCCTCTATAACCATCTACAACACGGTAGATAGGTTCTTAGAAAATGGCGGGTTGTGTGAAACCATGTTACATGAGACCTAGATTCAGTACAAAAAGAAGGGTTAAGTTTCGTAAACTTATTAAAAACGAACATTTTTTTTTAATTCCATATACGCAACTTAATTTTTATTAAAAATATAAATGTATAGAATAGAGTTATAGATGAGTAAATTATAATTTATTTATATATTTTCATGCAAAGGCACCATAGTTCATTATTCCTTCCCACCATTATTTTAAGGTAATTTAGTTTTGAAATATGTTAAACAAAAATCGTGTTACCCAGTGCTGTAGAATTAGTGTTATACGAAGGGTTTCGCAATTTTGCTATCGTGTTAGAACAAAACTGTTGTTGGTTGCAGTGCTATGCAAGGTTTCTCGCAATTTATCCTATCCTGTTAGAGCGAAACCGTGTTGTAGAAGGGTTTACTTGTATAACGCCAGGACAACTGACGAAGAAATGAATTTTCGACACCCTGTTCCATCAGCTCGATAAAAGAAGATCTGTTTTCGAAAATGAAAAGAAATTTTGCACGATATTTTCAGAAAAGAGGTGAAATAAAATGAAACACGTGACACGTATTTAAACTGGTGTCGCTAGCAAAAGCGACTTAGACAATCCTCGAGCAACAGTGGCCTCAGTGGAGGAGGGTTATTTAGCAAATTTACGGTGAATCAGTCTTTTCTCCGCGAATTATAACCTTGAATGTTTATCCACTTCTGACGAGAGACCCTCCACGCGACCGACTCTTCAAAGTGGTACCGTTAATTTTAATGAAGAAGTACGCCTCCGTCAGAAGAACGCTCCCTTCAAAGCCTGGCCTCACTTTACTTAGCCGACGTAACTCTTTTTTCGTAACCCCTTCTTCTTCGTCGTCGTTTCTTCTTTGTGCATCGCCATCCACGTACGGGTACGTATACACTGGCTGGGTGTGAACGGAGGCCTGAATTTTTTCTTCCTCTTTCAACCCCCCATCCACCCTTTACCGCGCTTCCTTTTCTTCCCACGTCAAAACGCCCCGAAATTGGACAACGGCCAAAAACGACGGACCCAGCGCCCGAAAAGCCTTCGCCTTTCTTCCTTTTTCACCTCGTTTTGCTTCTTCCTTCTTGCGAGCACGTCTCTGTTCGCCCTTTGTCCGTGGCTAGCAATTTATCCACGATTCCAACGATTTTGCTCCTTTTTTCGACAGATTTTCGTCACTGTGACCAACCGACCGCGGATAAATTATTGTTTACTCCCCTCGACACGACGTTTCGCCCAGCTGGCTTGTCCCTTTATTTACTAACAATATTTAGCTGATACCGTGTGCCCCAAATGCCACTTATCAGCAGGTATAGAGTTAATTACAGGTGTCTTCAGCGTAATTCCACTGTTCAACAATTGAAAGATTGAGAATATAGGAAATGCTCTAACTCTGTTGATGCTTCCACTCTCAAATGATCAAAACATGATTCTGTTCTTCATTTATCTCAAAATTGTATCATTTTGAAAGCGTTTTATGCCATTTTTGTTATTTTATATATCTTATTTTCACCATCTCGTTAATTAATCTACTTATTAATCCAATACACTAAATTTTATATTTTACTACAATTTTTCTGTAAAATCGATATTGATTCGTTTGCAAAACATTCTAATTGTAGCAAAAATTTTTCTTTCGTGTGGACCATTTTTTTACCAGCTTTTTCAATCTCTTTTTTGCAAAGTGCAAGAGTATTTAAAACACGTATCAAAGGTTTCGCGTGCCTGGATTTGAAGGTCTGATGAAAATTGGAAATTGCAATATATTGCAACGCGGTGTTTTTCTTATTTTTATTTTTTTACTCGAATCGACAGGCCGCGTTGAAATTATACGACACACGTTTTCACGCCAGAATATCGAGCGATCTCTGACACTGGTCGGTCCATGTTCCTTTTTTTTTTTTCGTCCTCTCTCCCCGGTGACACTTATTTTCGATAGAAAATTTAATACACTGCGCCGCTGACGCGTGCAACGAAACAAAGCCGATTTTAATTATGACGCTGCACCCCCCTGCGAGACTTAAAATTATTTGAACAACGAAAATTAAAATCGGAGAACAGCTAAAGCATCATCGAGTATACTAATATTAATTTTGTGTATCTTTTCTTCTTTAATTTGATAAAATAATTCCGTGTAAAATTGTATTAGAAAATGGGGTACGCTTTCGAACGACGGATATTATAAACTTTAAGCGAAAGAGTTTTAATTGTACTCGATTAATGAACTTATGAAATATCGTTAAATTGAGTTCAATCAATTTTAAACAATTCGTTATAGAAATTATTATTAATAACACAGTTTATTTTAAATTTCACTATACCATATTTAGTTCTATAAATATTCTAAAGCGAAAATTTAAAAATAAACCTTCGAGTGAAATGGTTAAAATAAATGTTGTCAAACATTCTGTATTTTACAGTGAACCTGAAATTAATTTACTTTCTGTTACGATCAAAATATTTCTATAACTTAACAAAATTTCAATAACAATCACATCTAGCACAATAAAAAAATTTCGAAAGGACTAATCCTCCCACGAGAGGAATTAAGATTTGGAAATCGACAGGGGAGACTTTACGACGTACACTGAAGAAATCTGAAACCGTTCCAACAGTTTGAAGCATCAAGAAAATACAGTTCGACCATATCGAGCACAGTTACTTGGTATAAAGATTCGTATAAACAACGCTGTCAAACTCCTGCCGTGGTTCACGAATTTCCCATAAAAATTGCAGGGAACAGCCAGTCTCTTTCCCGTCGCCGGCCGACGAGTCGCATCGGTTTCACGTATACGCTATAAGGATTAGACGAAATGAAAGAAGGATTTGTCGGGGATCGTGAAACGCGAGGAACACCAGACACGGAAAATACAAAAGAGATTGTTCGCAGATGAGTGAAATACGCAATGCATTTCAATAAAGTTCCCCCGTATATATATATATATATATATATATGAGTATATATGTATTCAGGATCGGCCCAAGGGTTTTAGACGGAAAGCGTTTTGAAACGTGGCGTAGAGGGTGCATCGTGGCGGAATATTGAGTCGAACTTCACCGCGCAAACCCACCTCCCGTTTCCGTTTTTCGCGCTCCTTATTATGTATCCTGATATACACGTGGTAAGATATTCGCGCCCATGGATAAAAGTAAAACGTTCCTGTCCGACCCGTTGCCGCGGAAAATAGAATTTCCAATACGGTGACGTGAAATCGTTTGTCTCCGTGCCAGCTTGTTTCCTTCGTCGACCACGACTGTTCCTGCGTTTCATAAAGTTTTCTTATTTACAGCTGCGGCCATGTATTAAGTTAAGATTTTAAGCAAAATCCTCCGTGAGTCGATGGTCCCACGTTCTTAACCCATCAACCTACTAACAGTTGAAAAGTAAAGAATAAAATGATAAAAGGGACGAAAAAGAAACTAGCGCGCGCGTATTTCTTGAAGGCACTAGTCGGCCGGAAATGCATCCGAGTGCAAACAGACGGAACGATTAGTCGGTGGTAAAAACAGAAGACGACGGGAGTGTAATGCACGTATCCGTGGAGAACGGACGAGATGGAAACGGGCCGCAACTTCCGGGAAACAGCTTCGCCACGGCTTACACACGACCGTTACAGCCGTTATAGATAGCACCTGTTACCTTTGCTCAAGCTTCAGCCCCACCCCCCCTTGGCTCTTTCACCCCCTCCTCGTTTCGACGGCTCTCACACTCTAACTACTCGAGCATCGCTTTTACATATCGCGCCGGTTTCCCTTCTTCTTTCCCGCGGACCTTGTGTCGTCGCATCGAGATCGAAATTGACGACAGCTTGGAGCTACAGGCTGTTTCATAACGTGTAACACTTGTTTCAGTGATATACGACGTACACGAGAATAATGAGACAAGTAAACCGGGGGGGTTGGACACTTTTCCATTTGAAATAAGATAAAAATGATCGTCGGAAATAATAAATTACTTTACAAATAACGTAAAGAAAAGTTTTGTGTTTCATTTGAAATTGGAATAGAAATGATTTTAATTGAATTCTTGGTAACGAAATAATCTACAGAATCGTCCGCTTTAAGAGTTTGCGTTTTAATGAAATTAAAAATATACGTATAGGATACCAATGTATCACACTTCTTAAGTTATTACCTTTCCGGCACTTTTTGATTGGACTCGGGCCACTTTCAAAATAAACGGCTCTATTATTTGTTTAATTATTGAGTTCTCATTTTTAAAATAAAATTCAATTATTTGTAATTCAGTAAACATTTTAAAAGTCTAAAATAAATATTTAAAAATTTAGTTTATAACATTATTGCAGGTGTCATTTGTAACAGTATTGTACGTGTAATATAATATAATTTATGATATAAAATATTTGTCGAATCAATTTTACGTGTCTTGCGAACTGAACTGCAGGTGTGCAGATTTTTAATCATTACCTGGAAGCACGTAAAAGAAATTTCCAAGCCGAGGCAGGATGTATAGGCGACAAGGGAGGCCGTGTTGATCATCAATATCGCAGAATGAACGAGGAGATGAGCCTATTTTCCAGCGTAAAGATAAATCCGCGCGTGCAGGTAAATCAATTTCCTGTCGCGCAACGAAATCTCTCGAAGAAAGGACAAGTCGTTACGCTTTTTAGAACGATTTTTCAAGTCAATTTCCTTCCGTCGATGAAAAATTCTGCGGTTATACGCGGGATACATACACCCTCGTACCTTACTTCCTTTCTGTATAACCTGACTGACGTGCAATAAAAATATCCGTCAGTTTTTAATTCTACCGGCTTATTAAACTTTTATTTCCAGAAAAGCACTCTTTACAAGTTGCTTGCTTCCATTTTCAAAATGTGGAAGCTTTTATGCAGAAATTAATATATTAAATACCATACGTTCAATATAATCGATTCATTGAAAAAAATGTTTAAAGTAGTGATGTATTGTTATATAAATTTATTATGGTATTATATATTAATTTATGTTTTATATATTACATATACTAATAAATATACTTTTATAACAATATTACATTATATTAACGCTGTAGAGCCACCAATACTCCAAATTTAATAAAATCAAATAATTGCAAAAGTAATTTAACTAAAATTTCAAATAACATTCATACTATATTAATTATGTAAGATAACAAATGAAGCATTTAAATTCGAAAATAAAACAATCACATTCCAAATAATTAAAATTTTAGTGTGCTTTGTTCATAAAACTAACAATAAGTCAGCATTTAATAAATTAATTTAACAATAAATATTTAATTACGCCTGTGTCAAAGATCAAAGATTCCGTTTTCTTTTGTCGGCATTTCTTCTAATCAAACACGACCTTATTCTGCTTGTCTGCTTAAGTGTACACTCGTTCTACTTTGGCTTCTAAAAAGTCGGTCCTATTCTACTTGTCTGGTCAGGCGCGCATCTGCGCTGCTTGTTTGTCTAAGGCTGTCCCATTCTACTTTGCTTGCTCAGAACGGGTCTGATCTGCTTGTCTATTCACGGACAATTTCATTCAACATTCTCAACCACGTACAGCTGATTGCATAGGGTGTGATAAATATTCATAAGGAATATATACATATACCCCAGTATCATCAACCTAACTGAAATTCACCGCCATTGCAATGTTTCAAACGCATTTTTCGGCTTACTAAATGAACACAAACATGCACGACATAACTGTAACTATGAAAATGAAAAGAATGGAAACACTGTACTTGGAAATTCCTTGGCATGATTGCTATCAAATCAAATAAAATCTCATAAAAATGTGCTATTGTTAACCCTCTGTGCGTTTTTAAAAAATAAATAATCGCGCATTGAAGTATAATTTTGTAAGACTTTAAATTTCTATGCCTCCCAAATTATTTCGAAATTAATGTTCCAGTTTCCAGATTTAAAAAATACAATATTTTAAAATTCCTACCACATTCACTAGTTAATCATCAAGTATAACCTTCAGTTCATTACTTAATATTACTAATATAATAATTTTAATCAAAACCTGTGTGCTTTTTTATCTAGCAAATTATCCAATTATACAACATTCAAAATGTCAATCACCAGTGATTTTAATGACGACTACACTGTTAAACCTTTCAAGGCAAATTTGTTTAATTTGTCATTTTTTAAAAGCTTGAAGAACCAAATAAAAGGTGGTCGATTTAATTATTTACAGTGAAAAAGTTTTATTTAATAATCCTTATAACTGTGTTTTTATAAAATGTAGGCAACATTTTATAATTTAAGAAATTTTATCCCATTTAGGGATAGTCACCTGGGGTTTATGATGCGATCTTCGTTAATTTTTTTGGAAAGTACGCATCATGAGCCCGGCCACTGTCATCAAGCAGGCAGATGACGTTCGAGGTATGGTTGGACAACTGAAGTAGTGACTGAATGTCGGATTCCGGGGTCCCGCCTAGCCAGTTGGGGAGGGGGTTTTAGGGGGTAGGAGCCGTCCTGCAACCTCCGACAACGGAGTCCCACACACCCCCAGGAATAGCACGCATTCTCCTGGGGTAGGTGCGTAAATGCATTTCGCCCTCCGACGCACCCCCCCAAAAAAAGATGATGTTCGAGGTACCTCCCCACAGAGTTGTAGCCAAGAGGGTGGCCTCGAGTGTCAAATTTTGACAGGAGGTGAGAAACCCTCCTCCTTGGCAAAATATAAAAACAGACGTAGTGAGAGATAGATTATTATTACGTTTTGGGGACTTAAAGTTTTGATAGAGTATTCGAAGCTTTGAGGTTAGATTAAATACAATTAAGAACAGTACAATTTGCAACTGTAAGAATCTTGTTAGTTAAGTGTAAATATATATTCCTGTTAATATTATTAAACAATCTCCGTAACCCTTAAACGCCCTATTATTGACGTCCATTGATAGTTTTCTATTTTCTTATTCTTTTTTGCACCTTTTCTTTATGCGCCACCGTACAAAAGAGATTTTATAAAACGATTTTTAAAGATTGTAGTAAAATTACTATATCGTATATAGAGTAATTTTTACAAGGATATGAAAGCAACAATATGATAAAAAGACGTGCTTGCCCCTGTTATTTTTATAATTTTGAACTCCAATTAAATCTGGGCTGTTCTACTTTCTTCTGAATTTCTCTACTCAGCATTCAACTTTGTTCAGATCCGCATCTTTGATCTTGGGAGGAGAGTGACGACCATTTTCCAACGATATCGCGATAAATCTTTCCATAACGGTAACGAGTTATTACGATTGGCCCAGAAATCTCGAAGCTTCGCGGGGATAAGATTATTCGCCGATGTTCCCTTAATCTTAATAGAATTACCCTTGAATCGAGAGCTTTCCACGATCCCCGTAATCCCGTTGAATTTCGTTCGTTCAGACACGATCGGAAAACCGCTGAAACGTAATCGAGACGTTCCCCTGGACCCGGGTCCGCTATATTTAATCGCGTTAATTCCATGACCACCGACGACGTATCCAAGGATTTCAACTTATTACGAGCGTGCAACGTTCACTCTTAGGTTACAATCAATTCGATGAGCGATAACGTGCCCCGAACTGATTGTGCCAATATACTTCGACGTTTCCACCCAACTGCTGCATCCAATCGGGTTCTCGTCCTCTGTTGTCTCTCTCTTTCTGGCATTTTTGCATCGGTTATAACCTTAAATCGTTCCTTTGTTCCGCTCTGTTCGAATTACTCGGATTCCGCGATAATTAAACTACGGATCTTTGTGCAAATATGTAAATTAATTTCCTTTATTCGGGCGATATTAAAAGTATTACCCTAATTTGCATATTTTGCATAATCAAAAGATTTGAAGTAAAATGTACAACTTATATTTTTTATTCGATTTCATAAGAGTTGTACACCATTTAATTCTCAGCTCCTTACACGAGTGTCACATTTCTAAACCTTCCTTTTCATGTTCGCGTTTACTCTTTGAAAGTCTCTGCTTAAAAAGATTTATAAACTTCTTTCGATGCCACCGAACGGCATAAAGGTGTCTAAACGGGAAGTCACTTTTGTAACAACCTGTGTCTCATTGCTCCGTCTATCTATCTGCTCGTTCCGCCAACATCTCCCACGCTTCCCCCCTCGCCCGGTTCCCGGACTTCTTTCATCCCCGACGACTGAGCGCTCTGTTCGCAAACTTAGCTTCAAAGACCGGATGCAATTAGCGAGGAAAAAAGATCCTCACCGAGGAACCCCGGGTACGAGGAGCTGGAACGAAGGGCAGGGCGGATTACAGGGGGAGGGCAGCCGACTCGATCTACAAGCGAGATTTTCGCGGAATCACGATCGCGTCCATCATCCTGCTGGACCAGTAATTGGTACTATTGCGAAATTCTCGTAATTGATCGGAAGGAACGTTTCGAAAGATCTCTCTGTAACGAAATGGTAATCGGTGCTCAATTATAACGTGTGCACACTGTACGGGACGTTTCAAAATCCTTGTCTACGTAAAATGAACAAAACTAACTTCGATAATAAAATGTAATTTACATTTTGTCAAAGAATGTCAATTATTTTAGTTTAAAAGAACGACGATTTTAATTTTAATCATTTTGTTTGTTAGTCGTAATTGTGGCAGCAATAATAATATGGGGCAGTGTATCATAAACTAAGTTCACTAAAACTCGAAGTAACCCTCTGTTGTAACCGATACTAATTACTCTCGCATGAAAAACGTCAAATGTACCCAAGGGGTTAAAATACAGAATATCGATGATTTTTTACCTTCTGCCACCCTCCCAGACGTCCCACAATATAATCCATATGGGAAGGACTATCGCATTCACTTTGTTAAGAGTGCGAGCGAGAATGCGAATGATAAAGTGCAAAGGGTATGACTGTGCAAACGGATCTGCTAAATACTGAGTGGGTTATCATTTCGAGTGTCACGTAGGATGGTCGAGTTCTAGGAATGCCTGAAAAACGCGTGACTGAATCAAAGAGTGAATTTAGAGCGAAAGAAAAGAAAAAATGCTTTTTAGGAATGCGTCAGCGTAGGGCATAAGGAAGAGGACCCATGAAAGGCGCCCTTGTATTGCACAAACATAAAGTTCGTTATCGCGCCTCGTCAGGGTCAATAATTTTAGCTGTTAGCCAATTTTACAATAGATACTCTTTATTAAATTCCTACAGTATGTTTACGAGACTGAATCAGTAAAAAGAAATTCATAATTGCAATTCATATCGAATTTCATAGAGAGATTATTTTTATACGGCTAGCATTATTTCAGAAGATTCTAAATTAATTTTCTCTTCAAGCTCGACAAGAATGAAGACATCGAAGACAGTCACGAGAAATGAAACACCCCGTAACACGTACACATTGAAGCCGGACTATTGAAAAGAAGTCGAGGCCAACTAGTTACACGGCTCCTTTCGATATCCGTGGAGCAGGGCGTACGATAATTAATTAGCCGGCTAACAGAGTTCGAGTTCCTCGCGAAATAGCAAGGTACCCGCACAGAACCTTTGATCGTCGATTTTGATCGAGATTAACGTCGCGACGAAGGCGTCGTGGCTCAACTTTGATTCGTAAAAGAGAGAAAGAACGAGCAAATAGAAGAAAAAAGAAGAAGAAGAAAGGAATAAGGGTGGAAGAGGAGACGGGGATAGAAACGAGAGAGAGAGAGAAAGATCTGTGTAGAAAAGTTGCATCGGTGGCGTAGTCTGGTTGGCTGCTACCACTACCACTTTCAGAGCCGCAAGTAATTAGAGAAAAAGTCGCGACCCAGATGTGGGTGAGCGTGTCGATCGATTACAGAGCGCGAGCTCGTTCTTTCCAGCGTCCATGGAAAGAGGATGTTTTTAAAAAAATTCGTCAAATTTATGCTTCCTCAAACAAGCAACGCTTTAACTGATGATTCTACAATGCGACTCGTACACATCAAACTTTATTACGTTTCTTTTTATTTAATTATAATTGTATAAACAAGTACTTTTTGATAAAATTATGGTTCAGAAAGGAAATTAAACTACGGAGAAGAAGATCGTATCAATTTTTTATAATAAAATAATTAAAAATACTGGAGTTAAATGAGACATCCTGTATACTATAAAGATCGATATTCTAAATAATTTCAACCTTTTCATTTAGTTTCCATTTTTACTAACCAGAGATTTTCTATTATTCAGAACGGTAATTTCGCCACAAAGAAAATAATTGCAATTTACATTTAATCTTGCGGTGCATTGTTACCAAAAATTATTTTTAAAAATTGCATCGTTATAACTCTTGATCAAGATACATAGTTTACATATGCAAAAGAGTGATTAATATTTTAAAAAGGTAAATTTTTAGCAATTATTTTCGGACAATATACATTTAAATTTTTATCGAAATTTTTTATCGAATACATTATCCGACTTCGAAGTCAAGGACTGTTTTCACCCCTTCTGAGTAAATGACTGAACATTTTTTCAAATTATCGATTTCAGTCCAAAACTATCGAAGATATTATTAAATAAATAAACATCGAAAACTTCATCAAACTATAAGCCTGATTTCAGATTCTAATACTTTGATATACATGCCTTCCACGGTGGAAAAAAAGGAGAATACGAAATTTCAGTAATCTTTAAAAAGAAACCACAGCTTCCAGCTCTTCGATCACTCTGGACGTGTTAAATAGTGACGAAGAAGCGTTCTCACGCGCGTCCATTATACTCGCATAAAGGATTCCAGCCGGGCGTTCCCATTATCTCGTAAAAATACGACTTTCCTTCTTGGCCCGTTGGGGGAGGGGATGAAAAAAAAGGGAGGGGCGGGGGGGAGCTCGCGATCGTTTCTACCGCGATTTAATAGCAGATTAACGAGGCAATTTGCGTCAAAGGAGGAAAGAGCAGGCTCGTTTAATCGACGGAGACGGCTAATTTGTCATCGACATCGATACCAATCTACCAGTAATTTCGTGTCGGATAATTCCGGGTGGCTGGTGCCGTTGGATCGTACCTAACTTCGCCTCCAACGATCTATGAAACTAATTGATTCGTTTTTTACAACGATTTCCGCTGGTTACTTCGACAGAGGTCATGGTTTAATCGATAATTATATAGAAATATTTTCAACGCGTTACAATTGATAATTGACGCGTGTAATTAGCTACATTTTCTACGATACGCCACTTTCGCCGACACAATGGATCTCGGGTTACATGCTTACAGCAAAATTAATTAGCCCCGACACATTTATCACGAACAATGAAGACGTCATACATTTAAAAGGCCTTTGCCTGGCTACCATTATCGAAATTATATGCACGATACGGCCAAACAATTGTAATTAATTCGTTGCGAAACGAACGTCGATTGTAAAATTGAACACACATCACGTTTTTTTATCAAAATTATAGTCAATACAAAAATAGTTTCTTAACAATTATGCCGGCTTAAAAATATCCTAGCTGTGATTCTTCGAAATAGTATAAAAGATTTTAGAAACGTTTAAATGTAATTTAATTCGAGTTTTCTTTATTACAAAAAGAAACTTAATTTGAAAAGGTTAATTGTACAAATGATAAAATAATCGACGAGTGAAAGGAAGGGGAAAAAGATTTATTTACAGGACAAAATGGAAACGGTGTTCAACATAAGTCGAACGACACTCAGCAACACGGAGGACGTCCCTTTACGAGCAGTTTCGAGCCGGTATCGTGTCCCTGGTTTCGGCAAATGTCGCTCCCTTGCGGCTGGTCAGCAGGGAGTTTTACGCGCGTACGTGCGGTATTGATCGTTACGCGCGAGCACGCCGCTTTTTACCGGCCATGAAATTTTCCCTAGATTACCGTGGATTTGGTCTCCGCTGCGCGCCACCACACACGCCGTATGGCCACCACTCGGCTCGTATTTAATGGATAGTTAAGTGGAGCTTTCCCTACGTGGCACGAATATCCGCGGTTCTCCGCCGGCTCGCATATGTCTCGAATACGCGAGAGCGTTTCTGCTGGAACAGGGACGGGAACGTAACGGGGGCAATTTCTCCGAGTAACATGATATACTGCGTCCCAAACAAATCTGCGTGGCGAAACGACACGTCGTTTGAAATCTTGAAAGCTGAAGCTCGGTCAATCGAGACCCGAACGTACGAAAGTGTTGATTTTAAATCGAAGAGTATTTTGATTGTTTCTTTTTAAAAGTCGTAACGACAAACTTGCCTGGAACCGTGTACCTGAGGAAGGTTATTTGTAGAATTTTGTACCCGCGCACTCTCGCTTCTCGCTCCTTCGTTACGTCAGTCACTTTTTATTGTTTATCGTGAAAACGACAGACGTTCAATTTTGAAGATTAATATAAAAATATCTTCAATACATTTTACGAATTCAGTCCCGATACTTATTGGACACACCTTGCATTGCAAACCTCTAACGAGTGAACATCTTCACTCAAAGCTCAATATTTTTTCAATAAAGTTACACTAAGAAGCTTATACTCAACAGAACGTTATAAAAAAATATTTAGACAAAAGTTATAAATGTTAACCGAAAAAAAGCACAAGTCGACTAATTAACATTTTGGGAGAATAGTTACATGGGCTTGTGTTCTTTAACCCTTGAAAGGTGAAGTCGGGTTAATCGTAATCCAAATTCAAAGGGTTAATAACGTTCACGTAGAAATTTTACGAGGACCATTCAATAAGTAACGAGACAAACTGATATAGCTCCTAAACGGTTTATATATTTCAAATTAGCATCTTTGTAACGACTTCTGATCAGCTGTTTGACAAGATTTTGCAAACCTAACCTATAATTCAGTTAGTTCAAAATGTCAAGTTCGATTGAGAATTGCACCGCGGAAGAACAACGCGCTGTGATTTGATTTTTAGTCGCAGACGGTGCAAGGATGTTAAAAGTGTACGGGAATGAGTGTTTAAACCGTTAAGACAACATAGAAACTTCTGTAATCTAGCAAAAATTCAGCAGCACCACATTTAATTGGATTCTGAACGATTCGTAAAAAAATTCATAGTCCTCCAATTAGAAATTCGATGCACGCGAAACATCGACCCCCTGGCACGATGCAAATCGAGCCCATCACCTACGGATACGTAACAGGAGGAAGTCACCGGGGTGCCAAGGTGGAGAATCGATCGTTGTCCTTTATCTTTTGGGAAAAATCGCTTATCCGCCGGTTGAGGGTGTAATTGCGCGCAAGCCAGAGCATAGAAACGATTGCCGCGTACTAGCGCCGGAACATAACCACACCAAACACGTATTCCAACGGACCGTTCCGGATGGAACGCCACGATTCCTATAGACGCTTTTACGGCCTGCTTTAGATTATACGGCTGAGATAACGGGACGAAGGAGCGGGAAAAGCGGAGCCTTTATTTGCAGTCGGTAGAAGGCACGCGAAATACGCCCCCCAACCATCCCTTCGCCTTTTCTCCCCGTAATGCGGCTGGCCCGGTCTCCGGTTAGCCTCCCTTTCCCTTCCGGAAATGCGATTTCTTTCTACTCCCCGAATCGAGAATCGCGCTCGAGCTTCGTACCGAGAGGCGATTTACTCGAAGGAAGAATGAGGAACACTGCCTGACCGGAATTGCCGGTTTTTAGTTATCCCTTCCTTCTTTCTTTCTTTCTTTTTCTTTTTTTGTTTTATTACTGCTTTGTCTATGATGAATGGAATTCGTGCGGCTTGTGATTTTAATTCGAGTTCTTTTTTTAACCATTCATAAGCAACGAGACATACTATATGTATTATTGTATATGTACCATTCTTTGGGATACGGTTAATATTTAAGAATATGATTAAAATATTCAAGTATTCAAAAAGTTTGCGTTACTTTAAAATAAATCACCTCCACTGAAATGTTTTATTCAATATTCCCTGCTTTATGGAACTCCTTTAAATTGTAACTTTATTTTCCTACAAATTACCGAACGATGACAAAATAAATGTACCACATTTGAAATTTATTCAATTATCTCTGCGTTAAGAAGAGTCATTCGTTTCCGTAGTTTCATTTGCTTATTAAGCGTTGATTATCCGGAATCGGAATTCTTGGAAATTCGTATGTATCCCATTTAATAGAAAATTCCGTTTTCCTATTAAACTCTTTCTTTATCCATGGAATTCTTCCGTTACTCTCCCCTTTCTCAACTCTTCTCTCCTCGTTCTTTCCAGAATTGTAACTTCCTTTTGCTTGTTCGCCGAGGAATCGCGGTCACGTTCCAACCGAGTTCAGTCGTTCGTGCAAAAAAGGTGATTTATCTCGACGATGAAGGAGAAACTTGGATTTCGTACTCTGGCATTGCTTTTCGAAAACAATTTTCAATTTTCTTACAATAATCGTGTCCATTAATCGATCCATCTATTAATTAATTATTGGCAGAAATTATACGCCATCGTTCGAAACTTCGTAACAGTTTTCAAACGTAAAATACAAATTTTAGACAAACATTAATTTTATATATATACTCAAGTCAATTTATTTAAAGTAGCAAAAATATGTTATTAAATAATAAAAGTATTTTGTAATTTAAACGATTGATATGCTGCACAGTGGTAAAATTTTTTATTGTAGGTGGACAACATTTTTTAATCAATTCAAAATGCATTGAAGTGAAAAAATGTATTAATATACATATTGCAATAAATAATCGCAGTAATTATATTTTGGTCTTTCCTTTGTTTCACCTATTATTATCATTCAAACACTCAACTGCAGTGTATTCTGTGAGCAAATTGTTTCGTGGTAATGAACACATGACAACCTAAACTTATCAGTGACAGAAATAAATATACAGAGTGAATTTTTTTATTATACACAGCAAAATGGAAAGTAAGTAAATGTAAAACTACTTCATATTTTCTTGTAAATTAAATGAATCGAAATTGCAACCATTATTTTTTTAATCAGTAAAAAATAATATAAGGTTATGTCCCGACTCAAACATGCTCTAATTGTAAAATTCTTTTATGTTTTTTCTGTGTGAATTACTTAACAATGCCAAAGGAAAATTAGCTGCAACAACCTGCACCATAATGAGAAATTTTCAAATTTCAGGTACATGCTCTATTCCAGGAAAACAGTTGTTCGACGTATTTCTTCCATAATCAAACCATGTAGTAAATATTACAATTGTAATTACTGAGTATCAAACCATTATATAATTTTGTCTATCTAGAATCTGAATTTTTACCACTGTGTGCTAGAAGGATATTTCTTTAAACCATCTTGTTTTTAAAATTGTCAAGTTCGATTTAATTTAAATTCACAGTTCTCAATTTCTACGTCTTTGTTAACCGTCTTTGTTTAAAAGTCGATGCAATAGAAAGGAAAAAACACCATAATATGCTGATTTTTTGGTACCATTCAAATTGCATGTTTATTATTTTTTTGTACCATCAAAATAGGAAGTAAGAGCATTGTTTGTATCATATTTTGTATTGTAATTTTGACAATTAACTGAAGAATTGGGCGAAAAATCAAGCCATGCTGAAGAACCTCGATATCCCCCTCTATCTAAAATAATAAAATAAGCACTGCCACTTTGTAACTTGAGAATAATCAAAATCTGAACCCCTAGTAAGTAATCAGGTCCCACATATAACTCATTAATGCCTTCTTCCGGTTTGAGCGAACCAGGACGATAAGCAATCATTGCGCGGGTCTTTTGGTTAGTATACGTGGCCATACGTTAACCGTCGCCATTTCGCGAGAACTTAAGGCCGACCACGCATTGGCTGGCTGCCTTACATGAAACCAACCTCCGTGCTCGTAAAAAACGTGCCTGATCCCTTTATCGCCGCCACCCTCGTGCTGTTCCGCAGCGGATTACGCTCGCGAAATGCAGCACGGTCAGTATCAATAACGATTTCATCGTCCAGGCGTTACTCGCCTTCATAACAGACATAAATCAAGCGAATAGGAACGCTAATTTTATCACCACCCCATTTTACCTAAACAATTTTCAGAAATACGAAGCTTTGTGACTTCTTAACCGTCTTCGAATAAAATAAAAGATGTCGATAGAGAATATAGAAACGTTTCAACGATGACTTATAAAATCTTGTACGATGTAAGTTCATTTTTGTAGCTGATTTGAGTGCAGTTCGTCGGCAACTACATTTACTGATTGAATGTTAAGACCATATACCACGATATTTCAATTGTTGAACAATAAATTATTTTAACTCAACACCAAGGAGTGTATTGAAATTTTTAATATGGAAAGTAATTTGAAATTTAATTTAAATTTTTGGTTCTCTTCATGGTTTGCTGTTTGAGGGTTAATTACAAGTAATTAACGGTAGCAGCGAATTTCCTTACAGCATAGTTTATTGGAAGTTTTGAAATTCTTTGGACGAATGTTTACTTCACAAAATTCCCTAATTTTATAACAATTCGCAGTTAATACTACACGCAGCCAGTATGACATCAGGACACTCACAAGGGAAGTTCGGTAACTCGAAAATTCCGATTCTTTTTAAACTTTGCAGATTTGTAGGGGTTCTCAAGAGAAGTATAGAGCAATTTTTATTTTTGACCCAATTTCAATTTTTCAGGATGAAAACATCCCCTAAAGGTACATAGGTATTTCCATACTTCCTTGGGAACGGTAGGGAATATGTATGTAGAATACATATCTGCATTTATAATGAAGTTCTACATATTTTTCGACGCAGCAGAGAATTCAACATTTTTCAAAATACCAGTGGTGGGGGGAATTTTTTTTATCCAAACAAAGAATTTTGATCAATTTAATTGCCTCGTTCTATAGAACAATAAAACCATTCAATGTTTATTATAACCATTTTTTTTTATATCTACGATAGTTTTAAAGATGTACAGGGAAATATGGAAACAGCTACCTTCAGGGGGTGTTTTCTTTCTGAAGGACTGAAATTGGGCCAAAAACAAAAATTGCGTTATACTTCTCTAAAGGTCTTCTAGATTTTTATAAATTTTCGAGTTACCGAACTTCCCTTGCCAGGTAAACTAAGAACTGAATAAATAAAAGAAAATAAAATAAAGAAAATTTAAGTATTTGTACCTAAAAATATCCTAACATTTATTACATACGATGGTATATTAATACTCGAATGGCGAATATCAAGTGATTTCAAACCCAGCCTTAATACTTTAATAATAATTTGGCCAAAATTGGAGTATCTTTGAATTATGATTATCAAAAACGAGACGAATAATTAATACGATATTTAATTCTAACTTATACATACAAGTTAATGAGTTTAATTAAGTTCCCGTTTTTACTCAACTTGTATATTATACATGATATATCGGCAAGCAGCGCCATGAATTTGAGGGCTGTTTTTGGCAGCGGGAGAATTCTTGTCGCATGCAGCACACGTAATTCGTTTATCCTGCAAGAACATGTGAAACGGGACACTTTCATTGTTCACTGCTCGCTTTGCATTTTAAGGACAGAATTCAGGATTATGTGACGAACTTGGAGGAAACATTTTCACAGACAAGACAAATATAGAAATTAATCAGCAACCAAAATTATTCGCGATTTGTTTCAACAGTTCTTAGCCAATGTTGATCTTGAATCGAAATATTAAGAGAAAATATAGTTAGTCCTTGATTATTAGGCTAATTTGTTAATTACAGCGCCAACAATATTCCATATAAACTAATTAAGCATTAAAACGTCAGAACGATTTGTTTCCAAATTAAAATCTTTAAAAATCTCTTAATTTCTTTTCAGCTGAAATTTCTTCAATTTCTTCAGTTTTATTATTCAACCAAATTTTTACTCTGAATTCAAAATTTTAAGAAATCTTTAGTGGGATTGTTTTTTCTTCATTTCGTATGGAAATGTTAATTAAGGAATTTTTTTAATTCTTATTTTAATTAGATCTTAAGATTTCTTGAATATGTATCATTTATTCATGTTTATTTAAATCCCTTTCATCTTCTAAACATTACAAAAATTACTACAGCTTAGACTATTCGAATTTATTCACTTTATGAATAAAAAAAAAATATTAAGCAATGCAGTGAACACTGTAAACAAACTAAAAAAATTTTTAAATAAAATATTCTTTTTTTATCTACAAACAAGAATACCCCTTCGAGACAATTGTATCGAAATATGGGAAAAAGGTTAATATTTTTTAACACGCTTGATGTATATTGTAGGATAATCGTTGAATAATATTACGAACATTTCTTTGTTCCTCCCAATTCTAAACTCTTTCCCCCAATCCCTATTCCACCTCCTCGATTTCCTTCGAATCTTTTTCTCGTTGAACGCGTTTCCCTTCGAATTCTCGCCCACCTCGATCGTGTTTTTATCTCTCCTGGTTGCTGGCTGTTGCTCCGAGTTCACCGCCCATTCTTCTCCCGAAAACCTATGGAGCCGGAGTTCGAGGTCGGATATCGATTTGCCGCGTTGGCACCCTCGAATCCTCTTCGAGTCTCATACTTCATACGCATCCTCGTGAAATTGAAAGATATCGTGGCCTTGTTCAAAGCCGACTATCGCGATACATTTCGTTGGAAATCGAAAATTGCACGTCGAATGGTACACATACACCCACGTACATATATCGGCGTGCTTCTGACTGACGTCTTTCGCTTCGTTTCGATAAAATTGTCTCCTCTGTACATTATTTATTGCTTGAAAATGAAGCGGGCGGACGATACTACTTTAAAATTAAATAGTAGCTGATTTTCAATTTTTTCATGACGCGCGGCACAGTTGGTTCTCATAATTCCAACCGAATTATAGATAAATTAATAATAATTAACCTTCGAAAGTCGAAGCTGGATCAATTACAAAAAACATAACGGTAATTTAATTGCAATTAGATCTGGGAAAAGTATCGGTGATCCAATATCCAAAGGGTTAATTAATTGGATATCAATAAGTAATCATTGCTGAACAAAAGATATATCCAAATCTTAAATTTAGGTAATTTTATTTATACACACTGTAACCAAAAGAAACTAAAGTTAACCAAATATTATTTTACACAATAACCAATAATTGGTCACAGTATTTGATAATTAAAAAATTGCATAAGCTAATTGAAACGAACAACGAGTGCGTTGACAGATTTTCGATGGGTAAATTATTAAAATCGAATTTTCATATTACCTGATGATTTTTCAAAAGTGTACAGCGCAACGCATTTTCTCCTTTTTTTTATAAATGACCGGTATTATTCGTGAAATAAACGTGGAACGTGCCAGACGGAAGTTGGTGGTAACTTTTTTCCACTCGAATAGCCACGTTTCAGCCCCGCAATCTAAACGTGACACGTACGCAGACCCGCTATCTGCTGCAACCTGGCGTTGCTCGTTCGCGGCCGACACGTGCCTGATAACCTCGATAATTCATCGAGATACAAAGAACTAATTTTCAACGAGCCCAGCTACGAGCTTTTACAAAGCGCAACGCCGGTAATTTCATTTAAACCGAATGCAGTGCTTTCGCGGTTACGATTTCGGGACGCGAAGGTCAAACGAGGAGTAACCTTACGAAAAGCGGCACAAAAACAGCGGCTTATAGATAATCTCATTTCACTTGAGTGGATATTTGCTTCCTCTGAAGTGACGATCAACAACGACGGCTCGCGATTGTTGACATTGTTAAGACGATACAAAGATCACCCTTTTTTAAAACAATTTGTTACTGGTGATGAAAAATCGATTATTTTTAATAATATGAAATGAAAGAAATATTGGTCTATGCCAGGACAAGAACCATTAACAGCTAAAAAGTTATTGCTCTCGGAAATACAACTAATTGATTTTTCTCTTTCGAAGTTTCCTTCCAAATTTAAATAGAATAATTATTCCTAATGCTATATTATCTTATTCGCGACAGTATGTTGCTCACTACTTTGTAACGAAGTAAATAATCTGAAATAAATTAGACTGGTACAAAAACAATTTAAGTTCTTGCTTCGAGTGTAAAGGGTTGATACTTGTTTTGGAATAACCTTTTACTGATTTTACGATCAAGTGAATCTGTTCGTCTGACTACAGACAGTCTTATTCTACTTGCTTGGGTACTTGTGCACAAACTGATCTAGATTAGATCGTGAACATGTTTCTAAATAAATTCAAACTTAATTAAATCACGGTAGCAAGGTGCATACGAACGTAGTGGCATTACTTGCCCGCCAATTAATACCGAAATCGAACATCGTAGAAACGGTCGAGTGCGCGCATATGAAAGCCGCCCTTTAACCCCGTGCGCTGTTCTAGGTCTGGATGTCGTGTCGTTGTGTCGGGACAACGTACTGTCACGATTCACGATAACCAATCCTTTGCGTTGTCTGTACTCGTACACGCGGCTACGTTTCCACGAACCTTGTACTCGTTCAGCAGCATCCGAGCATCGAGATATCATCGATATCCGTCGCGTATTCTGCGTACCTGACACACGCACCGTTGTAACGCCACAGATTTATGGATTCGCGAACGAAATGAAGGAGCAATTCATAGAAACGTTCGTGGTTCCTGATCAAAAGGCTATTCTTGTTTAGGTCTTTTGAGGCTGATCGTGTAATTGGTACAAAGAATTTTCAAGCAAACTGTGGGTGAATTTGAAGTAAATAGAATAAAATCAATAAATTAATAATATTCTGTCGTTAGATACAGCTGCAAGTTAGAATGCACTTTAAAATGCATAAGAAACGCGTATTGAAATTATCACAAGTTTACATGGCTATCAACAAGGTACCACTTCGAATTTTTGCATCAGGTTGGATTTGAAAGAAAGCAGAAACCTTGCACTTTAATACAGTTTTTGTTTTGTAACGATATCTTTATTCGTTCATGAGATATCGTCGTGTAAAGACAAAGTAATTTTTGATAGTAATTCTCTACCGCTGCTTCGCTCGCACCCCGGTCAATGAGTGTCTAGCGGAGCGGTCACGTGATCAATGTTTACGTTTAACCCTTTTACTATTACTATCAGTGCGTACGCACTTCCTGGAAAAATGTAAATAACACCGGCCATTCATTACTTTGTTGCGCACCAAGCACTATGCAAACTTTAAAGTTTAATATCTCAGGTACTAATTAAGATATCGCGTTGCAACAAAGAGCGTTATCATCAGCATACTTTCCTCTATTTGCCAAATTATATTTTACGCTCAATTTGTTATGTTTTCGTATTCTTATTCGAGGCATCCATATACATTTTTAGCTTGTATGCTAAATATTTAATTTATTTAGCTAGTATTGTGGATGTTGTAAATTGAAGACTCTCCATATAGAAATATTACAGTCTGACATATACGGTCAGACGAAGGTTTAAATAAATGTTAAGGAAAAATCTGAAGTTTCTCAAGTTTTGTATGTAGAGAAGGTGTGAGTGCAAATTTAAATGCTATTTCACAGTCCCAGCTAAAATATTAATCGACATATGCCAAAATGCATACTTTCATATAATCTTAGCACAATCATTCGCAAAATTTCGAAACTATATTAGAAAATAGGAAATTTATAACGTGTAGTGTCACAAATGTAAACTAAAGAATCTAGGGATGGTTGAAAATATTTATGATTATTCAACACTAGAAATATTAACTCTTTGCACTCGAGTGATGCTTCTGGGACGACATATGCAATTAACTAGAATACTTTAAAATGTAAAATTTAAATGTTAGTTGTACTAGAACATCGCAAATTAATAAATGAAATGAATGTAAATAGATTATAAACATTTGTAATTCTTTGCTTCCAAAACAGGGCTTTTAAATTTTGGAAAATTTACTGAAAAAGATATCTAGACTCCATCGTATCCAAAAATGTTTCTAGTGCAAAAGGTTAAATGAATCGAAATTAATGCTTCCAAGTTTTTTACTTTAATTTACAAAATCTATTAAGACTTAAGATCAAAATATCCCAAGTTTTGGTATTAGAGCCCACTATTTTTCACCAATTTTCTCACCGTATCCGATACAATCGTCCGTTTACAATCGACGTTGAGGAGAAAAGCTCCTTAGAACGATGCGAGTTCGTTGTTGCGATCGAAGCATCCATAGAAAAGAGCATAAAACAATTAATCGCTGGAAAATACTGTTCGCGTCACTTGACGTCAGCTAACAGGGTAACATGCATACGTGTATGTGGTGAATACTAGCCATTGCCGTAGGGGTCGAAAGGACACAGGGAGGGGCGGAGGGAGACGATGTACCGGACAATGGAAGAGCTAACAATGCCCAGCATGAGGCGAGTGCCGAGACAATGCAGCGTAGTTGCTTGTTCCCTGCCGCGATCCCTAAATCAACGCCCAACACATATAATAAAACGGCGACGCGTACACATCGGGCTCTTAATGAATCGCGATTTTCTTTCAACGTCGCCGCACACGCACGGCCTTTCTCCGCTTTCAGCCTCCTCGGTTCAGGCCAGAACCGAGCCACGTGTCTTTTGACAGTGCCACAAACACACGAGGATGAAACGGGTGTACGATCGTACGATAATCGAGCCTCCGGGAGACGTCTACTGCAGTTTTAACGATTTCTGCGTGAATTATTGAAAGAGAAATCTTGTACGGAGATTCGTCGGTTCTTGTTAACAGTTTGATGGTCCCGCGTTTTACGCGTGGGAACTTTTATGGTTTATACCGTAAAACTGGCAATCTCGAAAACGGAAATAAACTAAGGAATGTTAACTTAAAAAGTGATGTGTCGAAGTAACGAATAACCGAAGAGGGTTAAAAACATAACATCTATGATTCCGAGTGGTTAGCTTGCGCCGATGGACTAATAATTTAACCATCTGGTTAACGGCAATTAGCAGATGAACAAACTCCTTAGATAATCACTCTATCGCGAACCCAAGAAAGTTTTAGAACCTGGATAACATTCCATTTCCCAAAGAACTGGCTGTATCTGTTTACAGAAATAACAACTGACTCTTGCGAGTCTATTCTGTCCATTTACTTCTCGGATCAACTCTCTCTCGAGAGAGAATGGATATATATCGCCGTGGATAAGAAACATTCATTTCTCGAATTCGAAGGGCGAAAATCCGCCCCTCAAGGCTAACATTTATCACGATCCAAATGCTACGTTCTCGCGCATGAAGCATCACGTTCTCGCGAGGCGGGATAAAATGTTCCGGGGAGCAGACGAATCATCGTTGAAAGCGAACGAACTGGCTGCGAGGCTGCTGAACGGGTACCGAAACCCATAAAACGTTCCTCCGACGTCTCGAAGCTTGATGCTCGCTGCTATTTCGAGGCAGCGAGTTAGTAGAAAAGTATATTTTCACGGTGTGTATCGCGAGCGAGAAAATTATTACGATCGAAGCGTGGTGCGCGTAAAAGTTACAACTCGATACGGAGGAACAAAGGAAGACGGGGTGAAATTGCGTTTATTCGTGGACCGGAGGCATCCAGCCCCGAGCCATCAAGTTAAGAACGGAATACATAAGCGAACAAGGCACCAGCCGAAATGGAGTATAATTCGCGGCTGAAAGCGGAAAACGATCGAACGCCTCGCGTGTATCGATCGCGTCTAGATACGTCTGCGTATGTACGCGAGCGAACGAGGATTTACCCATTCGCGAATAGACGTTCTACAGAATTAATTCGCGCAACATAATCGCATTACAACATCGCCGAAACGTAAATGCTTAGTTACAAGAGCTTAAACGGCTGATTGGAGGAGACTGGCAATAGGCTTTGACTAGTTCTCTCTGTGTGGTGGCCGGTTAGCAACGCGCCACCGACGTCTGATGCAATTTCGTTTGTGCAATGGAAAAGTGGTCGTTCTGTACATTGGATCTAGCTGAATGCAATTATTAAACAGCCACAGACCTTGATTTTCAGCATACGCCGCTCAACCACGATCCCGTTCAAACGCTTAATCTTTGGATCAAACTTATAAACTGCTTGTTAAAGCTGTTTAAATCTTTCTCAAGATACTTAATGAACATTGGAACCTGCTTGGAAAAATGCCCATAAATTATGTATCCTTTGTATCAGGAATGACATTTACGAAACTAGTAACATCAACTCGATTGAACACATCATTACATCCTGTCACAAATATCAACGTGAGAGAAGTCTATACCAAATCAATGAAAATCCTAGAGCATACTAAAATTTCTGAAGCATATACAAATTTTTCATTTAACCTAACTTCAACTCTTGTTCTGTAAGGTATCGAGGTTGCTAATGACCTTAAGGAGTGGATACAACAATAAAAATTAAATTAAATTCACAAAGGAATATTACATTCTTGATAGAATCCCTATTATTAGGTAATTTAAAATATCAGGTAAAATACAGAATACGGAATATAAAATATTGATGCTTTTGAAATATCAGAATATTTGTGCC
The DNA here is from genome assembly GCA_022405125.1 of Anthidium xuezhongi. Taxonomy (NCBI): domain Eukaryota; kingdom Metazoa; phylum Arthropoda; class Insecta; order Hymenoptera; family Megachilidae; genus Anthidium; species Anthidium xuezhongi. The sequence goes on along the minus strand of CM039640.1, from coordinate 1,024,800 downwards.
AATAGAAAAGGAAGGGTCAAGGTGCATCTTCACGTTCGAAATTTCAGTTACGATGATCAAGTAATTCCATCAATCGAGTACTTCGATCACCAGCAATCGAATTCAGTGAAACACAGTTAGAGAAAGAATTGAATTCAACAGCGAGAGAAAAGGTGCAGGTAGTAACGAAAAGAAGAAGCAGAAGAAGTATACACGAGATCGTGAGATCGGAAGGTCGACGAGAGGTGGTGACGGTAAAGTCAGTTAAAGTCGAGGTGCATCGCCTAAGAGGAGTTTCGCCCTTTCCCATCATGGAACGGTACTCAACTAGCGTACTATCCAGGTGCTAGCTTAAGTCCGTCTTACAAGAAGCAGCAGATAAAAAGAGAAGAAAATATAAAAAAAGCTGTAAGACGAAGTGAAACGAAGAATGGAATAAAGGAAACCAGACAAGACTGGTACAAGCGAGGACAGGATACAGTAACACCTGAAAGGTGTATACACTATCACCCGCGATTTTCTTCCCATTTTCAAAGTTCCTCTTTTCCTTGAAACTATGGAAGAGAATGTTCCATACATACAATTGTTATTTCTTTTATTACATACAAATGATAAAAAAATGTTTTTCAAATTATTACTAGTCCACTGTTGAAAGATATTGTTGAATTATTACTAAGATTGAAGTAGCAAAAGCAAAAATACCCAACTATTACCTTACAAAGTCTAAACAAAGGTGCTAGAAGGACAGTCGGATGTGTCTGGATTTTGTCACACGAAGTCAAGAGACTGCATCGCCAGGCAAGGCTGTAAAAGATTGTGTAAAGAAAGACGGACCCCAACTTTCTTTTGGGTGCTCGATTCATTCGCATTCTAGAATTTGAAAGAGAAAGGCGTGTTTTCCGGAGTCGTTAAAATAAAGTCACAGCATTAAATAATAAAAACTGTTTTGTTATTTAATCACCCGTTTCCAGTATATATGATTGAAAGCAGGTCTTCTGGTAAATGAATCAGAAAACAGGTTTTAGTAAACTAATTAATGCGAATAAAACAAAATGAATACGAATGAAAATGAAGTACAATGAAGTACGTCCTGTCTAAACCGACTCTTCTGTCGAACTACTTAAAAGTCAACAACTATCAGTATTTATATTTTTAAAAAAACTGCAAAGGTCAGCCTTCACAGGCATACATTTGCAACTCGAAGTGACCAAAAAATGGTCGGACACGTCCTCAGTTTTCTTGGAATTTTCCCAATCCTCAATATTTCTAGATGGAGTGTTTTCAATTTGCAACATCCACGATACTAGCTAAATAAATTAAATACTTAGCATACATGCTAAAAATGTATACGAATGCCTCAAACAATGTATCGATGTCTGAAATAGTATAAAACCTCCAAGCAGTAAAAATACGAAAACATAACAAATTGAGCGTAAAATATAATTTGGCAAATAGAGGAAAGTATGCTGATGATAACGCTCTTTGTTGCAACGCGATATCTTAATTAGTACCTGAGATATTAAACTTTAAAGTTTGCATAGTGCTTGGTGCGCAACAAAGTAATGAATGGCCGGTGTTATTTACATTTTTCCAGGAAGTGCGTACGCACTGATAGTAATAGTAAAAGGGTTAAACGTAAACATTGATCACGTGACCGCTCCGCTAGACACTCATTGACCGGGGTGCGAGCGAAGCAGCGGTAGAGAATTACTATCAAAAATTACTTTGTCTTTACACGACGATATCTCATGAACGAATAAAGATATCGTTACAAAACAAAAACTGTATTAAAGTGCAAGGTTTCTGCTTTCTTTCAAATCCAACCTGATGCAAAAATTCGAAGTGGTACCTTGTTGATAGCCATGTAAACTTGTGATAATTTCAATACGCGTTTCTTATGCATTTTAAAGTGCATTCTGATTTACAGTTGTATCTAACAACAGAATATTGCTAATTTACTGATTTTTAATATAATTAGTAGTATTTTTTTATCCATAATTGAGTTTCGATTAGTCTTCTATAATTAGAAACTAGTCTTTTTTACTACTACACCTGCAGATTTAAACTTAATTTCGATTGATTAATTTGATAAAAATGTAACCACAATTTCAGGTACTTATCGTTTCCATTTAATTAAATCATACAAAATAGGATAATTCTTAATCAATTCAATCAACTTCTCAGTGCTTTATTATTCCACTATCATCTATTAAATCTACCAAGATTTAATTGCTTTCTTCGGTTAACGATTTAATAAAACTCAAATCAAAACTGAAACGTCGACCAAGAGGATTTCCAACCACAAGTCCCGTTTCTATTGACTGTATCAGGGTACGAAACCTTCAAGAGAGAGTGTGACGTGGCAGGAATATTAATGGGCCCGCGTTATGACGTCGTACGAGCCGAGCAAATTACGGTAATACGACGGTAACGTGTTGCCGGCACTCTGTACCGAGTGACAAATACAGAAGCCTGTTCGCCACCCTCCATCCCCCTCCTGAAGATTTTACCCGAACGCTTGTTTTCCTTCTGGAAAGGAAAAGTATGCAACGAAAACTGTTTAGCGTTCAATCTCGCTTCGGGGGAAAGAAATATTCTGTTTATTTCTTTTTCTCCTTCTTCGAAAGCGAATGAAAGGCACTACATACTGAGAACTCAAGGTCCGGGATAATTTGAGCGCGTTTTCAGGTTGGATTACTTGAATCGAGAACGTGAGAGGGGTTGAAAATGAAAAAAAGAATTCGCTCGACGAAATTTCTGCAAACGACCGCTGAATGGAGCAGTAAACGGACGTGGAGAGATATACAAAAGCCACGATTCATTTTTGAAATCATTAAATGAAAGGAATATTTGGTGCGTATATATATTTTCCTTTATCCTTGGGGATGGTTTATACCATACCTGACCATACCGCGTTAAAATTTGAGCCTGTTTTTCGACATATTTCATCTCAATTATTCGTGACGACAATTCGCAAAACGGTCTCTGAGATCTTGCAATTCCGTGCGGCATCTTAATGGTAAAATTGTAAATTAGACTCGTTCAGTTTTAAACTTAGATACACAAGTTTTTAAACAAAAGTTGTTCATAGATCAGGAAATAATTTTCATAATAAATAATATGAAACATAAAATTCAGCTTAAATTATCACTATACCAGTAACAATATAATATAAAATTTAGAAAATAAAAACAATATGGAATATAACATTATAAGTTTAAATATTAAATTTGAAGTATTAAAAGTATGCACTTTTCTCTGCTTAAATAATATGATCTGGTTTAATTAAATTTCGTTGATTTTTCTTTATTACCTATTTTTGAGAAATTAGAAGACAAGTTGATAAATATTGATAAAACATACATGTTTGTTACTGAACCTCGTTTCCTGTCTAATCAGCATAAGTAAACTGTTAGAACGATCGTACAATTATTACAGTAATAATTGCTGTTATCACAGAATAATAATTCGTCAATAATGAATAGATATACAAAGCCTTTTCATCAGTCAAGCATCGAATCACGTTCGATCAATTAGTATCAATTGTAGAGTAGGACAGATGCATGTATCTAAAAACAAAAGAAAAGGAAACCGACAAATTCGGGTCAGTGGACCGTTTCGTTTATCCAAAGAGATTTGTTTTAGAATCCTGGAACCGTGTAATTCATCGCGGAGCGGATCAAAGGGTAATTGTTAAAAAAATAGATTTCCACGAATCCGTCCGCGGGGAGTATGCATGTAAACGGGTCAGAATATTCTCTGCTAATTACATTTCTCCGATAATATCGAAAAAACTGACTGCTCGTCGAGCAAATACAATCTTTAATTAACCATATTGCGAAATTTCAAATAATTATAGCCTGATAATCGATAGAATTTCACCATCTGTTTACGGTACTGTTAATTAAATTTCACCGTCTCAGTTATCCTGTGCCGACTCTGCATCATACCAATCGTTAATATCGAGATAATAGAAAAAGAAACAGACATAAAAATGTCAACGTAATTGCAGCGAGTCGAACAATTATGAAACAAGGAAAGGAGGATCTTAATGTCTCAATATTCTTAATGCTACATCTTTAACACACTGCAAGTTACAATATTGTGACTATGATATTTATACTTTCCCGGTTTACAAACTTTGCATTTTTCGTTTTCAAAGTTTAGTACCCGATATCGTATGAGATCATTTGTGCTTATTAAAGATATCACAGATTAACCCTTTAAAGACGGAGCACTTTTAATCTTACAATTAGCACAGTTAACGCACGGAGTAGTATTTATTTCAAATAAAATAAGTAATAACTTCTTTCTTCAAAGCATATGTTATAAATCTCTATTGTTAAAACATAGTTATTCTTTATGTCAAAAGCATTGGACAACATTTGTAAAATATATGCATAACTTTATGAGTTATGGTGCTTTGGTTTGAACCCATATACGCGTCGATCATCTGCAAAGGGTTAAAACATTATTAAATGTTTTGTTTTTGAGAAAGTGTTTTTATTTTTTTTTTTTAAGTGAATAAAGAAATTAATTTAAGAAAAACTAAGTTTTATTAAAAAATAACCCATAGTTCAAATGCTGTTACTATTTTGTGCAGAAGTAACTTTGCGCGCGAATTGCAAAAAATCGCCCGCTATATGGAGGGAAAAAACACCCGCTTAAGATGTGGTAATTCTATCTAGAAATTTTTGTAGTTTCATTTTTCTTAATTTCTTCGAATTATTCGATAATCCTTTTAAAATCACGGATCTCGATAAATATATTCGAACCTGAGAAATCACCGAAAGTGTTAAATAATTAAGCGTAATTACCTCGTAGAAATGTTTACCGCGACGTACCTGAAGAACAGTGTACTCGCGATGCTCTGAATGAGGCATCGTTAAAAAATCATGAACGACAGTTACTACGAGCTCGTACACATCTCGAGTAGTTGTACATACACGTGTACACTAGCTCGCAACTTGCCTCGACGTAAACAAAGAAAAATGCTGAACTAAGGCCACAGGTGTCCTCGAGGATACAACCAACACAGCATTCCGCGTTCGTGGTCTTCGAGTGGTTTGCGAGACAAAGCGGAAATCGTACGGGCAGGGAAACGAGGAGCCAGGGAATAAAACGAAAGAGGAATTCCACCGAGTTTGGTAGGCTTACCCTGAATCCTTCGTTCTACGACCACGATCAAGTGGTCCTCTGTTTACCGTCCTCTTTCAACTGTTCTGAAATGTACACGCTTTCAAAGTATCCTCCATGCCATAGGAACGGAAAGGAAACATTATTGATCGCTGGAATTAACTGTCAGCCTTTGGTGACCTAAATTATGTTTCGTTTCAACGAGACCTTCTTTCGACATATTTTTTATTCCAAGAGTTACACGTGAAAAAAAAAGGAATACCTATTTGACTTGGGGGATGAATTCATGCATTATAAATTCATGAAGTTTCATGGTTTTTTATTACTAGAATCACAGCTCTCTGGCTTTAGTTTTTTATTTGTAAATTAGAAATCTCCACTTGATCTTGACCCATTTTTCGTATATATTTGCTAATTGTTCTGGCGCGGTTTATTTGTATATGACACAGGTTTATGGCAGGGACCATCATACTCACGTATTTTGCAACTGCAACTTAGAACTGTTTTTTTTTTTTTGCCATCTGATAGTCATAATTGACCAACGCAATTGACCCCCTCATGAACAGGCCGAAACTACGAGGGCCACTCAATAAGTAACGAGACAAACTGATATAGCTCCTAAACGGTTTATATATTTCAAGTTAGCATCCTTGTCACGACTTCTGATCAGCTGTTTGACAATATTTTGTAAACCTGACTTATAATTCAGTCAATTCAAAATGTTACGCCCGATTGAGAATTGCACCGCGAAAGAACAACGTGCTATGCAAGGATGTTAAAAGTGTACAGGAATAAATGTTTAAACCGTTCGAACATGAATAAGTGGGTGGAACAGTTTAAAAATGGCCGCGAAAGGGTCGATGATGCGCAGCGAAAAGCTCCGACAGTAATCGAAAGAATTTTACACTGGGGCCATAAGAAAATTACAGGAACGATGGGAAAAGTAAAAGTGTTGGGGGAATTATGTTGAAAAATAGCCAAAATATTGTATTAATTGAATAAACAGTTTCTGAACTATATCAATTTGTCTCGTTACTTATTGAACGGTCCTCGTAGAACCCCAAGCGCGCACCCATTGCTACCCTTGCAGGTCACTAGGAAGAAGTGCCCCCAACTCCCACTAAAAGTAAACGCCGCCTTACACTTTCACTTTTATATATATGAGCCGTTTATTTTGAAAGCGGGAGATATTTAAATGTTTGCATTTTAAGAAATTTTAAGAAATTTTTACACATGTTTTGTATTTTTGGTATTAGATAATGTAAGTTTATTATCCAATAGTGTTTATCGCTAGATTATAGGCTATCTTTAAAACGTTAATAATAAAGTATTTAATTTAGAAATATTAACTTAGTTTTCTTTTAATATTATCCCATATTCCATAATATACACATAAAACAATGTATATGCGTGCAAAAGTATGCCATAGATTCTTTATTTTAAAAAATCTTCTGCTTTGCTCTTAACAAACTTCTCGCGATACAATATCAATAAATTACAGTTAAATCGACACAAATGACAGAGGAATTTTCCAAAACAAATTCTGTTCAATTTCCCGACGATACGTCGCGTTCCTCGTTTCGAAGCGGGGTAGCCCCAGCCACGAATTTCAACAGCGAGCCCGACTGTTTGACTTGTTGGGCTAGTAATAACACAAGTTAAACCTCGGTATAACAAACCTTCGACGTGGAATTCTCTCCGTTAGTTTCATCGGCATTTGTACGCACCCGTGAAACTGTCTGTCTCAGGACCGTGCTAAAAGCGTTTGCCGTCGATTGTAAATTCATCCGGCCGCGATTTCCGGTTAATGAGAGAACGAGGGACCGTGTCAAAACTATGCCCGTCCCAAGTTCATAGAGATTCGCCGATATATACCTTGGGAAACGCGTTGCCGGCCCGGCCGCTTCTGCAGTAATTACGTGAATTAAACCAGCTGCCTCGGTAAAATACTACCGGCTATTTATAAACGACCGCTCGTAATGGTAACTTTGTTACAGTTGCGTTTAACGCTAGGGAGCTTAAGGTATTTCTAATCCTCTATTAATTTTCTGCGGGTATTACGTTTGACACGGCTCGTAAAAGGGACGCCGTGAAAAATTCAGGCTCCGCGGACCTTTTATGAATTTCGTCTTTTAAATATTTGATCGCTGGCGTGGCGCGTTGCTGATTTCGAGAGGTAAATCTGACAAAATTTTACGACTAAGGGTACTGCACGGCAGCGCTTATGGCGGATCAGTTTGAAAGGTAAAATTCAACGAAAACAATTACACAAACGTTTTAGTAATATTCTGAATACAAAATAAATAATTGCCAATTATAACAAACCATAGAAGATATAACTGATAAACCTTTATACACGAACTAGTGTTACGATCCATACCCTTATTTAGTCCAGTCCCTTACCGTCCTTATTCAATGGTCATTTTTTTCTAATCAAGGAATATTCCAATTTACAAACACCGAAAAACCCGATATTTAATTTCTCTAAGCAGTTAATTGACGCATCATAAAGAGCCTTCAGCAAAATAATTTTTAAAATACACAAAGTACATCACCTCATGATACCGTAGCGGCATATTCCAACTTATAGCTGATATGACGTTTCGAACTGTTTTCAACTCCCGACAATTTTCAATCACTCATTGGACGACACCACTTTCCCCTTTACTCACGACTAGACAGGGCACATCCTCACTCTCAAAAAATAGTATAAGAACATTAACACTAGATATAAGAATTGTTAATTATCATTCTCAAGAACCAATATCAAACAAGTACATAAGTTGACATTTAAATAAATTATATTAAAAATACAACAAATCAAGTTATTCATTCAGGCTCCATATTACAATACAATCAAGAGCTGCATAGTTCATACAAATATGAAAATTTTGATTAAATGGTGATAATCTTCAGCTTATGATAGCCTGAATAAGTAGTTGAAATATTTTTTCGAGTATTATAAGGTTATTTATTATACAAGTTTTATTGGAGGGAAATTTTGAAAGCTGGTAAAACAGTGTACATCTTGGAAGTGTTAAATTAATGGTAAGCAAAGTTAACCAAACTCAAAGTAGATTTTAATCGTTAAAGTTCGTAATGGATGACCACCTCAAGGGTTAACATCTGTTAGACAAACTGTACAAGAGCTAAAGTTTATGGTATATAACGCTATCTCCTGTAATTTCGGCCAAAAATCCGGTCCGGCATAAATCAAGTACTCGAACACTTTTTATATATCTGTCGGTGAAATTTCATATTTTCAAGCCGCGGTCTTCTGATTGCCGGTTAGTTACCGGCGCTACGTAAAATAAATAAACCGTTAAGGGACAAGTAGGTAACTGCACGGCAAGTATCGTGTAAAGGTTCGAGAATGTTTGTGCTTTTCGTTATGGGAAAATTAAATATCATCGTTGACGCAAACGAACGTGCGAACGAACCGTACCGTCCTTTGATAATTCGAACGGCAAACTTTGATACGTGTTCCCGTTCGATAAATTTTCCGATGCAACGCTCGACGAGGTCGAATTTACGGCGAGCAGAAAGGATAACCGGTAATACGGATAGAGGCGGATGTAGCTTGTTAGGGGATGAATGAAAGTTGTCAAGACGGTCCAATTAATGTCAACTCTTCAAGCTGAGTTTACAGGCGGCTTACAACCGGTCCCAACTACCCTCCTGCTGCACCACACTCCAGTATTATAAGCTTTTACCACATTTTACTGAAATGTCAATCTTCCATCCTTCACTTTTCTTTTTTTCTTTGCTCTTTGTGTGTTCCTTCACTTCGCTTTTTTGTTCTACGTATTTTCAAAGTTTCATCCTACGACTGATCATTTATTCATGTTTTGTAATAGCTAATTTATGAATAAACTCGGTTTCTTGTTACAAGAAAGTGAATTCTAATCTCCTCTTATGAGAATATTTAAATGCCCTCTGTTTCTGTTATTTCTTCCCCATTTGTAATTATTTATAGCGAGTTGATTAATTATTAAATTACTAAATTATTGAATTGGTATTCAATGATCACCAAATTTCTAAATTAATGGTGCCTCCGGGGCACCATATGCAATTAACTAGAATATTTTAAAATGTGAAATTCAAACAAATATATTTTTAACAAGTTTTTATTTCTAATCAATGATGTAAGCATTGGTAGCAACTACCTTTGAGAAACGAATATGTACCTCTTCTGGTATTCGGCTGGCCATTTCACCCAAAATTGGAAAACAAATTAAGATTTAATTATATACAAGTAAACAACTCACTTTAACCTTAAAATGTCTTTGACACAAGTTTGAATTGACATGCGCAGAAACGACATTACTTCCCGGTCCCCATAATAAAAGTTAATAGTATAGGTAAAAATTTATGATTAGCCGATTTTGGGGCCTACTTGACAGATGACGAGCCGTTAGGGACAGTGACCTGGGGTTTACGATGCAGACGTGAGTTTCGTTTTTTGAGGAAATACGCATCGTAAACCCGGTCACTGTCACCAGACAGGTAAGACGACGTTTCGAGGACATCCCCACCGAGCTGTGGCCGAGAGAGTGGCCACAAATTGTAATTGGTGTAACACCTCCGCCTTGGCGAAATACAAATATCGATGCTTGGAAAGACTGATATTTTTTTAAAAAGATACGTTTTGGAAGAGTTATTACGTTGCAGTGTTTTGTTAGAGTATTCGGAATTTTTTGAATAGTCATAGTATAATTTAGAACCTTGTGTATATTATAGAACTGTGTAATCATTAGTGTAAATATATATCTCTATTATTTATTATTTTAAATCAAAACTATCTCCGTAACCCATAACCGCCCATTTAATATCACTGACAACCTTTTAATCATTTCTTTCCGTTTCGACCACATTTTTAAATATTTTCCTTCCTTTTTCTTTTGCAACCCTACAATAGATCATTAGTATTTGTAACTCGTTTATCCCAAAATAAGGCTTCTAAATTTTCAAACTTTCATTGGAAAAGAAATCTAGACTTAATCATATCCAAACATGCTTCGAGAGCAAAGAGTTAATAGTACAGTAACTTTCTATTATAACAGCGAACGACGGTATTTCCCCGCACTGTCATCTTCCTCGGGAAAGCCTATAACCAAGGACACTTAACGCTATCGCGTGTCGACAAGTGTACACTGATGTCACGAGGTGTGGAAAAGTGTCTTCGATAAAAGTCGAAAGTGTTGGACAGACTTACGGTGACTTCATAAAGGAAGGGGTGAAGAGCGTTATTAGGAGCACGCTTCGCGTTATCCTTCGAGGCTCGCGCGAGGAACAAGCCGCTCCTTTATCGATGAAACTTCTTAGACGCCGGACAGAGGGATAACGCAGAAAAGTAACTTCGTCACGGCACGTGCTAACTTTCCCATGGCCTCGGACAACTTTGGCCCACCGCCATCGATAATATTATTTTTTCGTCAACGTCGTCGGATTACGATCGAACGGAGACGAGCGCGACTCGTGATTCACGCGACAGGTCAACGTGTCTCGTCAGCTGCTCGACCTCGCACGCTGCTGCGAGCCTGTTTTGCTTCGATTAGGGCGGTAATGAGGTGAAACGAAAGTGTTGTCCTTTCTTCTTATTTTGAAACTTCAAGAGAATGTTAATCGAACGATCTGTCCGAAGTTTCGTGAAATTTTTCATACTATTTCGTGTTACAACGCAACAGAAGTGTCTTATAATGAGCCATCTATTATAAAAATAGGGTAACCATATTTAACAAGAACTTGATTTTATATTATTTTGACTTTAGAAGCAAGAAACTTTAAATATTTTATTGATGGGAAAACTAAAATTGCTCCATTTTGTATATAATAATAAAAGGGATATTGATTGTCCTGTGTATAAATGACAAACTTGATCGTTAATTTCTTTTTAGAATCAAACAATGTAACATAATCATAATATAAATATTTTTGAAGGAAACAGGTTGGTAGGCGTGGAATCTAAGTTAGGTTAAAGTTCCGGTTAGTGTTTAAGGTCAGACCTACGCAAAAAGTCGAACTCAGGTAACATTCATTTTTATTGGATTCTGTCCCATTGTGGAATTCAAAGAAATGAACTTTTAGAACTTGAATGCAACTGACTCGACTAAAATTTCGTTTACAGATGAACGTGAATTCTTCAAAAAGCTATGTTATTGGATACAAAATGTTGCTTAACTGAGCTAAGTTCAAAGAAGAGTTCAAACCTTTTACAGTGAACATTCAAAACCCTGGTTCTACAATAAAAAGCTTCCTCGCGAATTCATAGTTCCCAGTAATCGTTGTAGAGAGAGTCATTACAACCCTACTGCTTTTCTTGCTCAAGTTTCCATAGTTAGCGATTCGAATTGCTCATATTCATACAGTCATCAAAATATTGATCACGTTATCTGGCAGTATCCTCTATAGGCAATATCCTCTAACGTGACATTATTTCTTAACACTAGAACTACCAAAGGGGTCAAAATAACTTGTTCTAGATTTTTTATTTTATATTGCAAGATTCATCAAAACGTCTATGCCAAAACAATGCACGAATAAATCTGTGATATAATTTGGGAGCTATAATAATAATAAAATAAAATATAAAATAAAACAGAGGATAGGCTTAGAATTAAGTTAAATTCATAAGTCGTATGATTAACTAGTGAAAGCATAAATTTCGTTACTTGCGAACACACAAGTATGATAATTGACAAGGAACTGTTGGTATTTACTGAATTAACGCTTTTACTGTATCATATTAAAGAGTTAAGAGCTGGTATCATTTAAAGAGTTAAAAGAAACAACAATCGGAAGGAAGTTGATGCAGTACAACCGCATCGGAGGATCGAACGGAGCCAGTCCCCAGAGAGATTTGATAGGAATGATATTGGCAGCAAACAAGATTCTTCGCAAGAAATCGTTTTTCGCGAATAAGAAGGGCTTTTATGGGGTTGCTGAGTCAGGCAGGACGCATAAACGAGATGGGCGGTACCTGGCAGCCAAATATACTATCTTCCACCCTTAAATCCTGTACCGAGTCGACGAGTGGCTGAACAGACAGCGGAGGAGAAGAGTGAAGGCACGCTCTCTCGTGTTCAATCTACGTGTGTACGTGTTAAAGCAACGACGATATACCCGTATAAAAGTCGTGATACACATGCCTGACCAAAATACGATCACTAATCAACGGGGGACCGACGTTTCCGGGTATAGTTTCCGGTGGCGTTCGAATAACATCTTGGAAGGAGTATCGATCCGTTGTGGAACCAACGATCCACGAAATAACTGAGAGCAGTAAAGCAACAAATAAATACAAGCTTTGGCTATGTTCGTCGGGAAACGGGACGATTCTGTCCTGCTCTTGAACGACCTTTTCTGGAGTAACAGGAAATGGAAGAACTGGAATCTCGTTAACCCTTTCGGGACTGAATTTTTATAGATAGACAAAAGAAATTCTTTTTATCAACGATTTTTTTCATCTTGATTCTCGAAGTGAAAATAAAATATTAAAAATCGACTAAGGATACTTCATAAATCTATTTAATTGACATCATAAAACGATTTCGTTCAAATTGCTCAGTTTCCAAAGGATTAACACTAGAACTACCGACGTTCGATTCTCACTTTCTTTTAAGTTGAAAACAAAATAGGAAACTAAATAAATAAGGGATGATAAATGAATTAGAGTATATAACGATGCTTTATGTTAATAAAACTCAGCTCACTTGACAGAAGCGTCTTTGGTAAATTTTGTAATGTAAAATAAAATATCTGGAAGATGTCATTTTGACCCATTTGGTAATCCTATGTAGTATTAATGATAGAAGCCTTAATAAAATGCTTTATCAATTATACAATTATCTTTCCAAGTTGATAAATTTTATTTATTGTTCCTACAATATTTTGTTGTCTCCATTATTCCTAAGTTTCTAATTAGATAAATGGAAAGATTCTCAACAATGTAGGTGACAAATTTGTATGGAAATTCAAGTGCCACCCACATATGACGTGGTAGTCGACGTGTTAACCCTTTGTAGTGGTATGCCTCTTTTCAACCACCACGTCACAACACTATTTTGAGTATTTGTTATTCTAAATTAACACCTTAAAGGTTATTTTACAAGGGCTTCTAAATTTTATTAGTTATATTCGATAAAAAATAATTGCAAGTAACAAGATATAAATAAGCCCGTAAAGAGTCGAAACAAATTTCCTTCGTACCAGATATTTTTCCAACAAAAATAGTAGGGTTATTAATTAATTAAACTACGTAATTTCGGTTAGCTTCATTATCATCACAGACAGTCTCCTCTCGAGCCAGGGTAGCTTCGTCCTAAATGCACACGTGCTCACGCGACTCTCTATTATACATTCTTTTCCATTATGCAAATTTCCAACTATTATGCAAATTCTGGGCCCTTCTTTGGACGCCGCACAAGAAAGATATGTATTTAAACGACAGAACCCTGCGCTACTGTGTCGCCCAACTCTACGGGGCGTTTCACCGTGAAAAAAAATGAACAAAATACTCTTGTTTCCTTTGCGAACAGGGTCGAATAAATTACCGAGTAAAGATCAAAGTATAAAATTTGACGAAATAATGCGAAAATATTAATTTATCGATTGGAAAATTTCTTTGAACAAAGTACCAAAATTATGGTACAAAATTTAATTAACACTGACTGCCACGTTGCATTTGTTGGTAATTATATTTTGACAAATTTTATATTCTATTTTCATAATATTTTGTTATTTTTATTATCTATAATCTTTTATATACATATAATGAGAACATTTTCAACCAAATAACTGAAAGAATTTCTAATATTGTGGATGATGGTTTCTGGTGGAAATTGAAGTATCATCCATATATGGCTGACGTGGCAGTCAAGATGTTAAATACAAAACTTTAACCCTTTGCACTCCGAATTATATTTCAATTTTGTTAACAGCAGCTCTCAACGCTTTTAAGTGTTTTATTTGAAATGTACGTTAACTCACAAACAAGACAATTTACATAAATAAAGGAACATCTATTGGTTTAGACGTGAAAAAATGTCGAGTGGTATTCGACAAAGGACCTCCTGAGATAAAAATTGTTGTCGAGTCACACTCAACGTAGGAGTGCAAAGGATTAATGTTATGTACATAAGAAATGTCGAAGAAATTAATTCACCTACCAGAGAGTATAAAAATATATTCATCCCATCTTTTAATTAACCCCAATATACACTACTTTTGAACCAATATCTATGCAACAAAGTTTTATATGTAAACCAAATTATCTAAACTTAGTCTTACTTTGATGTTATATCAATTTATAATTTTTTAGAAAAACTTTCCCCAAATTTTGATTTATGCAATTTTGCGTATCGTACGAAACTTAAAACAAAACTACAAATAATTTGCAAGAAGTGCCCAAGGAGTTAATGCAGAACGTCCTATGAAAAGCACGACGTAAAAGTACACTCACCCGGTCTCTCTAGTGTACACAATACACCTTTTCTTCCCCCTTTCCTTTTTAATCATTTAATCGAGTATGCAGGTACGTCGATTCCGGTAGAATGTACCTGATAGCGTGTCCACGATGAAAGACTTTATCGGTCCACCACGATGGCCGCAACTAAATTTGCGTTCACGGTTGGCCAGATAAATGCTGTGCGCACCAGCCGCTTTTGTTAACCGACAGAATAATATAGGCGACCGTGTGTACATACACGCTCCCCGTCATTTATATGTATATAATATAGAAACACGGAAGTGCGTGTGTTTCTACCTGTATAGTCGGCCCGCAAACTACTGGATGATTGACCGGTGCGGGAGAACAATAGGCTGTCGAGCATCACCGCTGAAATACTGTTCGAGCGAGGAGCGCGCACGGCTACCAGGAGGGACAACAAACAAAAAAAAAAAGAAAAAAGGAACTCTATCTCGTCGAGATAGAGTTTTTTCATGATAAATGAAAAGAAGAAAAAGGAAGAATGAAAGGGGTAGGGTGACGGTCGCGCGCGACGCAATGTGTGATACCGAAACAGAAGTTTATTGTTCCTCGAATGAATTGGAACTAACAAGGAAGCCAGCCCAATTTTTATTATCGATATAAATCATAAAAAAGTCGACAATGTTAATACAAAATCTTTGATATTACTTAGAATAATTACTAATAATATAAACTCCGATAGATCTTAAGAAGATATTATTTAAGGGGGCCTATACAATTAGGACCTTCAAAAAATTGATATTTCTTTTTTTAATTAAACGACAGAGCTACATTTGTAGAATGTTTTCCCAAAATTTAAAACCAAAAACTTAAAAAATTAACTCGTAAACGGTGCGCCTAACCACTCAGATTTGGAGGTGTCGAAACTTTAAACGCGCTTATTTCATAACTACATTTTCCAAACGCATATTAACAGCATTATTAGTTTCGATATGTCGGAAATTGTTTTTCAACATTTTTTAATTTTCGCCGACAACGCATTCAAACTACATATGTTCTAAATATAACAATATTGTTTTTCCGTTGCAAATCAAAGGCTACAGGCAGCTGGGTTGCACGACAATTTTGCATTTACCGTCGCAATTTATTGCGACAGTTCCGCCATTTTAAAGTTAATTTAAATAAAAAAATTTGTTGTATACCTGAATACATTATTTCAGTGTACCTGCAATTTCATGGGTGTAGAATAATTATTTTTTATTTTTAAAAAATCCTCCAAGATTGACTAATTTTGTGCCATCTACGTATATGTTCCCTTAATTCATTGATCGAAATTTTGTATTTTCACTGAGTTTTAAGTTTCTTTTATTGCATACACGTACAAAAAGGTGCAACGAGGGTCATGGGAGAATGGACGGGTTCAAAGGAATTTGGCAGGAGCGAAATTCAAGTTAACCTACGCAGACATTCTCCCGGTTGAAACTTAGGAGTTTCGACCCCTATATCTAAGAAATCTCTGCCTCTGCTTGGCATTTATCTGCGGAATTAGGTTAGCTACGAGGCCTCTCCCTCGCCGTTTTTCTTCGCCACGAGGCTTTCGAGCGACCAGCTAGGGACCACTGTATCCAGCGCGAGTGAATTTAAACGAGGCTCCTCGTATAATTTTCAGGTCTTTCGTTTTACGGTCGGAACGAGAGGATTTCTCTTGAAATCGACGCGACAAGGCACCGCGGAAAGCGTAACGCCCTTCATTGTAAATACAAAAAGAATATTTAACGATATCTGGAAGAAAGAGTTTAGAGAGCCATTATCATTATCTTTAATACCGTCGAATGTGATAAAGTTACGTTTAAAAAGTCTGAAATACCTATCAGCTAGAACTAAACTGACAATTAAAAATAGCAAATTAAGCGTTATATTAGAAGATTATATTATCAAGCTTCTAATTACGAAGTAAGAAGCTGATAAAATCACGGCACGGCCCCTTCCAAAGATATACCTGCGATTAATTAGAAATGCAACAGGTGAACGTCACTATGCGAAACTAATTGAATCCCCCGCGAGATCGCTTGGAAAAATTGCATTACTTCCGGCATGGCGCCTATCATACTCCGGCTGGTATCAGAGAGGATGCAACGGAGACGAGTTGCAACCCGAGAATTTGCTCTGTCGTACTTATACTAAGTATCTCGTTCAAGTAACCGACTACGTGAAAACTACGCTTGTGCCAAAGCCGTGGAGCGAGAGAGACGGGGCGAGGTTACAGGGGATACCGGCTTCGAGGAAATAGAAAGAAAGTACGTACGGCGGTGGTCCGTTGTACCCACGGGGCCAAAGTTTAATCTCGTAAAGGTATAAAAAGTTTAGCGGGACTACGCTGCTATATAATATTACGCGGTTGGAAGTTAGGATAAAGACGATGCAAATTGAAGAGGCCAGGCGGACGAGGAATAGTCGAGATGAATTTTTGAGCTGAAGGGAGCCGGAACGCGCGATAAGGATTAACCGACATCCTTGTCCCACCTAAGACCCTTTTATTTATCGACTCGTCATCGGGTGAATAGAAATCGGAACAGATAATAGAAAGGAATTTATTGCCACGATTAATTCGTTGGAAAAATGATACAGGTAAGGAAATTATTTTATCATTTTTTGTGATAGAAAAATATTACTTATTTAACCCTTTGCACTCGAAACAGTTTTGGATACAATTGATTTAAAAGCTTTATTTTGCAAGTAAAGAATTATAAATGCCTGTAATCTATTTACTTTCATTTCTTTCATTAATTTGCTACGTTCTAAACAACAGTTAAATCTCACATTTTCAAATATTCTAGTTGATTGCAATTGTTGCCCCAGAAGCGCCACTCGAGTGCAAAATATAACAATGACAAAATTTGTTTTCTCGTCTGTAGATTTTAAAGAATCAAATACACTGTAATCGATTAATTAACAAAAGAAAAGTATAGTGCTGACACAGACATAACTACGTTAATATTTAATGTGATAAAATTGTAGAAAATTCTTCTACTGAATAAATACATTTCCACTAATTTTAATACATTATTTTTACGATACCTGACTTTTGTAATTAGACAAACTTTCGAGTACGAAACAAAATTATTTGTAATTGACTAATTAAAATAGTTCTCACTAAAATATGAACACTCGAGACATGACACTCGAAGTGACAGGCAACGTGTTAGTAGAAAAAATAACAGAGTATTCGACATATTGCTGATGCACTGTATATAACAAAACAAAACAGGAATAATTTGATAAAAAGTACATCTCTTCGAGGAAAGAAAATGAAATTTCAGCTAGCAATGTTCAAAACTATCTCCTCAAAATTTTTAACAAATCATAGTACGCCATACTGTAACTCTTTGCAATTAATTATCCAACCGATGACTTTTAATGATAGTAAAAATTGACATTACCAATCGAGGAACAGGTTGGACTTCCGAAAAAGGGTTACCTCCGATTTTTTTGAAACTCCGTATACTTACGTATTTCAACGCGCTGATTACAGAAATGATAGCGAAAATTGGCGCAAATTTGATTTTCGTGATGAAAACTAGAAAACCCGTAAAAATTATGATAGGGTGGGGGGCTTATCGCCAAAAATCCTCTTAGGAATTTTATTCTCTAATCAGGTATAATCTTTGGTTAAAATTTCATCGAAATTTGGGGTAACCCTTTTTCGGAAGTCTATCCGAGGAACAACAAAAAGCAATTGCATTTCTGCGCTTTTCGTAATTAATTATTCACCTGCCACGACAATAAGAGTGCTCAATTTAAACGTTGGTGACAGCTGTTGCTCCCATGGCTGCCAACTTGAAGGAGTTTTGCGACTAACGTCGGCTGTACTTTATACCTCCGTATTAACATAAAGAATACGAACAGTCTCGGAATCCTCAAGCCTCTCATTCCGCTTCTTCGTTCGAGCACGTTAACCGTTTCCTCGCGACGATAAAACCGACGAATTTTACCGTTTACCTCGTAACCGTAAGCCGCATCCTTACAACCGAACCGCCGTAGATTTCTGCACGACCGTTTGCCACGATTGAGACAAAGGAAGTGTCGGAAGTCTCGAAACATCCGCCGCGACAATACACCGTTTCCCGTTGTTTCCGTGGACCTCGGAATTGGACTGTGCAACAGAGACCACGGAAGCTTCGCAGCCCCGGCCATAAACAGATGCAAAGTGGCACAAAAATATTCTGCAACCTCTGCCCTGGGACCCTTCAACCTCGACCTGAACCGATTGTGAAGGAAATTCGTGGAAAGAAGTCTCTATATTTATTGGTGCACGGGAAAATCTACGATATTCAGTGGTTTTACTTCGCGAACGTTGCAGCTGTATTTATATTTTATTCTTCTGCGTCTGTGCGACGCAGTAGGTAAAAAATAGCCTTTGGGAAATGACACGCTAAAATCACAATTTATTTTATTTTACAATTAATTTAAGAGTCCAATTTAATATAAGCATCATTTATGGTTTTATTTCTTCTTCCTTTTAAATATTATTCGATTACAAAATAATAATTTACATAAATTCCAATTTTTTTTTCCTTTTAAATATTAATCTTGTAGGAAAAATTTTATGAAGTTTAATTTTTAAGAAGTTTAGCCTGCTTGACCGACGTCGAGCCGTTAGGGACAGTGACCTGCGGTTTACGATGCAAATGCGATCGTCGTTTAACTTCTTTTTAGGAAAATATGCATCGTAAGTCAAATTTTGTCTAATTTCCAATTAGTAGAGGTGAGAAATACCTCCTTTGGAGAAAATTTTAAATATTGATGCTCGAGAAGACTTTGTTACGTTTTGAGAAGAACTTTTAGAACCTTTACGTTTTTGAGAAAACTTTTAGATCTTTTACGTTTTGAGAAGAACTTTTCATTTTTTTTTTTTAAGTTGGATTGTTACGTTGGAGGAGTTATTATTGTTTGGGAGAGCTACAGTGTTCGGAGTTTGAGAATAGTTAAGTATTGTTAAGAACCTAGTGTGTATTCATAGACAACTGTGTAATCATTAGTGTAAATATATTTCTTCTGTTTATTATTTAATTATTTAACCCATAAACGCACATTAGAATATCTAGTGACAACCTCTTATCATTTCTTTTTTCTCTTCTTTTTTTACCTGCCACCCTACAACCTATATAAGCTTTGGTAAATCATTTTTTGCACCAGCATTCTTTAATTTATCACATAATTAGTAACTCGGGAAGTATTTTATCGTACCTGTTGTATTGTCTTAAATTGGGTATAATAGTTTGTTATATGTTCATAAATCCCAAGCAGCTGAGACTTTAATAGGTATACTCGATAATTTAGTTTCAAGTATAGTATCGTCGGAACTTTTCCGAAAGCTGATAAAGATGCCGAAAGTTTTGTTGAGCTCGTGTATCAGTCTCGTGCTATGTAGCAAGCTTATAAAAGTAAACTAAGTTTCTCTGTACGAGATCAGCACTGCTTGCACAATTCTGTAGAAGACTCCGTTTCAGTGTGTCTCGTCAACTACCTTCAGAAATACATCAATTCTACTTAAATCTCTTTGTAAAAATCAATACGAATACCGTTTGAAAAGCCGTACCACTTTTAATTTAGAAATTTATTTAGTATTAAGTAGTTGAAGTAGAAATCCATTTGTAGAAAGTCATTGAAGAAATTTATTCTCCTAAGAAATAAAGTTTGGAAAGTTTCCACGAATAATTTTCTCAGTAATCTATACTTTGTTATAAAAAAAATCAAACTTATTATACAACAGCTATTAAACATTAAGAACAGAAAAATTAATTTTTAGAATATTTTGAGTACTTTTTCTGCAAACCTTCCGATTTAATTATCAAGGAAATTTCTGATTTTTCAAATGAATGATTTTCGCGGTCCATTGACGCATATATGCGTCTAAACAGAACAGTCATAGCAACTTACAAAATCGTGTATGTTTAACAAATATCCCCTTACATTTTTGGCATAAATAATAACTAGAAGTGTGGACAATAAAGATTTATCGCATATGTTTCGCAGAAGGGAATTATTATTTATTTTATTTGTAATAAATAATATTCCGTGTATTCAATGTCCCAGATTAAAAGTGCTCCGTCCTCAAAGGGTTAAAATGTAACAAATCGATTGGCATAAAATTTTAATTACACTTCAGTATCAAAATTATCGTCCACTTTCCTTTAATGTCATAAACGAAACGCGCAGATTTAACGAAACACGCAGACTTTCGAAATGATCCGATAGTTTTCAGCAACATTCACGATTGACATGTCTGACCATTCGTTAAGTTGTCCTTACACTCGAATAAGAGTCCGGACGTGAAAACCGTACAAAACTCGACGGTGCAATCTGTCTGTGTCACCGGCATCGACAACCTTTCATGGGCCCGTACCGTATTCTTGGAGATTTAGAAAGGATGTTTCAGAAATAAAATACGATAATCTTACCATTCGTCCGAAAACGTACTTCACTGGAAATATTCAATATTAGAATTGTTAAATAAGTCAACACGATTTTACACGGGTTCCTTATTTGAAATCAAACATTGATTAAAATTCGTTTATCGGATGCGTTGGTTTCCATAAAAATAAGGAATTATTGCAGGTGTTAATTAATATTTTGTTTTTTCCTTTATCTTCAGTTTAGAAGTATTAGAAATATACGAAAGTTTCCGTAGTTTGTAAAGCAACTTCTTTTATTAATATTTATTTATCTCTTGCACCTCTACGAGAGCGTATGTAATTTATTGAAGAATTCTTAAATGAGAAATAATTTATTTTTATTTCTTTCATTAATATGCTGCTTTCTAATCTAAATAACTCATCAATTTTACATTTGAAAATAGTCTAGTTAATCACATATGCCGCCCCAGAGGCGCCACTCCAGCGCAAAGGATTAATAGTTTCTCTGTCACGTATTAAAAGTAACTGTTTTTTACTTTCATGCCTAATATAATTTCATTAGTACTCGTAGGCATTGAAAACTTTCGTGCACCCGTAAAAATTTGACTTTCTTTCAAATTTTTATTTTCATTATCAGAAGTATGAAATACTTGACATAACGAACTACTGCATAAAGTAAAGACCGGTAAATATTTAAAACTTTCAGTCAATTTTTCTATTATGACTTAGTTTACCTAGGACAGGTCAATTACCCCTGTTAATCACAAAATTCGAAACATCAATGATATTATGAAATATCGAACAAAGAGCGTTATGAACGATCTTTGAATAAAACTGACGCGGACAAAAGGATATCTTTGCATGAATTCCCGTTTCTTTGTATCGTACAAAGAGCAAACAAAACTCTGCGCCTCGTTACCGGTCTAAACAAAGATTCGTTCGTCGCCAACGACGAGGACTGATTCCGAAGAAACGAAGAAAGAAGCTTAAGAACGTTAGTTGTTACGTAATCATGGCCCGGCCGTTGTCTGATCCGTGGCTCTTTGAAGTTTCCCCTTTGTCGTGAATTGGTCCTAATGGGTGAATCATTAACGAGCAAGGTAAAATGACGGTCTTGGCGATATTAAAGTTAGTCAGACATTAAAGTCGACTCGTTTCGTCGTTATTTCTATGTTAAAATGAAAGCGGGACGGGGCACGGTTGTGGATAGAAGACGTTCCAAGTTTACCGTCATCGTGTGCCCGTTGTTATTACCGTCTCGTGACAGCAAAACGGGTGAGAAATTGACTGTCTTAATCATTACGTTCCCTCTGCCATGTAAACGTGTGACTAGAGAGACGAGGAATCGTCTTTCCTTCGTGCTCACGTTTTCTATTATGCGCCTGTATTACGCTCAGGTAAGTAATTCTTAGTGTCTCTGATTCGCTTTCTACTGTTGCGAAACGAACAATTTAGGTACGACGGCGTCCATAAAGGTACGCGTACACGACGATAAAATAGCAATTCTGTTAATATCGATTCCGAGCTTGATTTTTCACGATAATCGCCATAAAAATTCTGTTACACAATGCAATTTCTAATTTAGAAGCACATCAAGTTTATTATCATTTTAAAGTTATAGTATTTCAAGTTTATTTTAGTATCTCTTATGTACACTCCGGTTCATAAGTCATTGGACACTAGCTCGTTTTGAGAAATACCATAATTAAAACATGAATACAATAATCTGGCTTGTTTGTGAGTATTTAAAGGACTTAGAAGACAGTAGTGAATTGAATCGCCCGACCTGAATCCAATAGAGAAATTATGGGAAGAACTAGATAGAAGCGTAAGAAAAACGTGTCCAACATCAAAAAAACATTTATGGAAACAATTAGAAGAAAGCTGGAAAAAATTACTTCAAATACACTAAAAAAATTACTCGACAGGATACCGCGACTACATAGTTCAAACGATGATAGGATCACGCGGCGGTATAAGGTGTCTCAATAAGATTTTTGACATACAATTTAATTTAGATGCTTTCTACATCATAAATAATTATTAAATACTATTTTAACTCCATAATATAGGCCACTTCATAATAAACAATCATCCGCAGCCAAATTCTACCAAGTGTCCGGTAACTTATGGACGCTAGTGTATATTGAAAATAACGGATTCTTCCTCCCTGGCTTCTTTATAGCACGTCGGTTAACACATTTTTGCCCGGTCACGAGTTAACTCGTGTCTTCATGCCCAAACATTGCTGACCGGCCATGAGTAAACTCGTGATGCGCTTCTGTGTTTATTAAAAGTTAAGTATTAAATCAAATTTATTAAAGTTTATTTATATGGTTTCACGTCCACATCTAGTTACGAAATAATAGCCGGTGACATGAGGTAAATTCTGAGTAAAATTGCCGGTCAACAATGTGTTAATTAGGGTTTGGGGATGCCTGTGAACTGTCACCCGCATTTGCAGTCTTTTAGACATTACAGTATAACACTTTAACACGTATATTTTCTTTCACTATCTTTTTGAGTATAATTTCATGACATAAATGTATTGCAAAATAACATTCACGCCATGTCAATTTGAAGCTTAAAATTTAGAGAAAACGACTACGTAAACGCTTCGTTAATTGTCTCGATACAAAATGGCTGATATTCAATTACGGCGAACAATGGTCAGAGCTAAGTTCGTGCATTCAATTAAGACATTCTGCGGCGAAGACAACAAACAACGGAATAAATTTGGAGTAAGTTCTGGTAATGAACGCGTAACGTAGTGTTAGCTTAGCAACTTCCGATTACAAGATATCAAATTCCAAAGAGAAACGCGTTATGGAATAAACAACCAATCAACCTATATACAGAATAATTCACATTTCGATCAATAAACTTTGTATTTAACGAAGTTGAATTTATGTAAGCAGTTCGAAGTGCATAAACAGATCTGACATGTTAAGAAATTTCGAAATCATCTCAAAAGCTCGATCAGGAAGTTGAATGGAACAGAAACACGGTAAGACCTTTGTCTTTCGTCGAAAGATCCGCTTTAACCCTTTGACTGTCACATTGCAGCTACTAAAACTTTCATTTGATAATAATTTTATTTTTGACAAACTTTATATTCTATTTTTTAAATATTTTTCTATTTCTGTTATTCATAATTTAAAACGTCTAATAGGAATATTTAAACCAAATAAATCAAAGAATTCTTAATTACATATTTTCGATTAGATAGTTGCATCCGGAGTTGTACCTTTGAAACGACCGAAATGTACTTGTAATTTTACGAATCAGCCTCCGCATTTCTCACCCAGATCCCAACAGCGGTATTGGCCACGATGTAACATGCCGACACTGAAGTGGTGAGAACGCATTTCTACATTCTGCAAAGTCTGCAGAAGTGACTGTCCGTGGACGAACATGATGTGCTGACCATAAACCAATCACCTGTCTTCGAGACCCAAGCTGGAGTGACCTAATTTCGGACACCACGATGCTGATAATGGCGGCGTTTTCAGGAAGCGGCATTACAGTACGAACAACGCGGTGAAAAGCTTTCAGAAAACCAAACGATAAGCGGCGAAGCGATAAGAATTTTTGTCCGAACCGTGCGGAAAGCACGCGGCTCTCCATCCGACGAAGGAAAAAGTTCCGGGGGTAAAATAGAACGAAGATAAAGGGCTTAAACAAGAAGAAAAAGGGGGCGAGAAGAAAAGGAGAGCAGGGTGAATCGATAAGAAATCATGGTTCGAGCGCGCCAGGCTAGAACGTTTCCGCGTTTGCATGCAATTTTCAAACATTTCGCTGTGAACGAGCGAGAAGAATCGATTTAATATTCGATTAACTCCGTAATACCTAGATGGCGGAAAATATATTATTATCTGAAGTATAGTACTTGTTGATAGTATTGTATAATAGAATGATATATAAGATTTGAATTAAAATTATATTGTAGGCAAAATTGTATAATCAACACATTCGCGTCATTTCAAATTCTATTCCTGGTTGCCGCTGACGTGAATTCACGTCACTGAGATTTCAAAACAAATTTTACCATTTTTATCTTCGCCCTAACGGTACGAGTTTACGGCAACCAGCTTCAGAATTTCATTATTTTCGCGAAACGTAAGAAATCTGCCGATCACGAATGTTAACAGATTTTAGAAGCCTGCGTGATCGACGTTTAGCCGTTAGGGACAGTGACCTGAGATTTATGATGCACACGCGATCTTCTTTAATTTATTAGGAAAAATACGCATCGTAAACCCAGTCATTGTCACCAGACAGGTAGACGACGTTCGGGGTACATCCCCACCGAGTTGTAGCAGAGGAGGTGTCCGCGAGCGTCGAGCTTTAACAAATTTGTAATTGGCGGAGACGAGAAACGCCTATTCCTTGACAAAATATACAGATTATTACAAGTTTTGAGATTATTAATTTTGAGAAATAGGTATTAATAATTTATGAGAGATTATTAAGTTTTTAAAAGTCGGAAAATTACGTTTTGAAAGAACAGTATAATTTGTAACC
Source organism: Anthidium xuezhongi (assembly GCA_022405125.1). Taxonomy (NCBI): domain Eukaryota; kingdom Metazoa; phylum Arthropoda; class Insecta; order Hymenoptera; family Megachilidae; genus Anthidium; species Anthidium xuezhongi. The sequence goes on along the minus strand of CM039640.1, from coordinate 999,318 downwards.
GCAAGGATCTTGTGTACATTTCTTCAAACTGTGTAATCGTTAAGTGAAAGTATATATTTCTTTTACTATTTTAACACTTTACCGACCGACAGTCGATTAATCTACTTTTTGTTCCCAGCGTTTATCGACCGGCAGTCGATTAATCGATTTTTCGTTTCCAGCGCTTACCGACCGGCAGTCGATTAACCGATTTTTTGTTCCCAGCGCTTTTCAGTCTAAGCCGAAACCGAGCCGATGTTTGGGAAGATCTGCGGCTGAGTGGCCGATAAGAAGGGTATAGAATTTTCGAAACGCCACCGGTCGCTAAAGTGTTAAAGTACTATCTCCGTAACCCTTAAACGCCCTATTATTATCATCATTCCTAATTTTCTGTTATCCTCTTTTCCATTTTTCTTAACGCGCCCCCTGACAATATTATTGCTTAGAATATACCAAAGTAATATATGTATAATAGTTAGAATACAAATATATTAAAATAAATAAACGTTTACTTATACTACTGCAAGTAGTAATATTAGAAGAGATTATTTAGAATAAATACATAGTGAAAAAAAAAATGTATGACACAAAACTCGTAGCAAAATTTTGCATATTAATACAAATTTTATCAACGCACTTCATTTTTTATTTTCAACATATTTTTAAAAATTCTAATAAGTGAAAAAATTTCTTAACAATACGGACGACATGAATCGTACCGTTACTAAAATAACGTGTTAAGTTCTTTAAAAGCGTGCAACGACAAGAAATATATTCATCGCGTTAATAGAGCAATTTCAATAGTCTAACACGAACGCAATTTCGAACTAATTAACGAATGGATAGAGGGAAAATCGATCATGTGATATTTCTGTCTCGATAATTATTACGGTTCTTGTTCGTCGGTGTTCATGCATGGATGATTAATTAATTTCCCGAGACAATTCAATGAGGATAATTAGAAAAAGGCTGAACGGACAATAATGTTCCATTACGGCTGAATTTTAAAGGGAAATATTGTTCATTTTGTAACATTATGTGAACGAACAATGCTGTTTCATGTTAAAATTAAATACTGTCATCAACTGCTTTGGACAGGAACGAAGGGCTAGTAAAATAAGTACTCGCCCAGAAATGAACTCTTTTTCTATTCACACAGTGACTATAATGACTATAGTGAAAAACATATGCAATTCCAAAAATATCCTGTATTATAATATTTGCTACATTACTTTTATTAATTATTCAATTACATAAAATTTAAAGCAACAAAAGTATTGAGAACGACTACAGTCATCCTATGGAAATTTAAGATGAAATTAAAGATGACCATTAAATATTAAAATACTTTACAGATCTGTGAATTTCTTTTTTATGAATTTCAAAAAATCCTACCACCTTTTTTTAACCTTCAATAATTACTATCTACATGTTGCTATACTATGTCAATATGTTTTGAGAATAATAAAAATAAAAAAATATTATTTGGAAGTTGATTGATCTATTGATCCACGTGTTACAAATGGAACGGGCTGGTGTTACTTATCGATCGGCTAGTGTGCCGGAAACGTTATATATAACGTTGTATATAACGCTGTTTATGGTTAACTTTGATGCCAAACTCTGACAGTCAACACCAGCGCAATACCAACAGCAGAACAACCAGAAACAGATCTCATGACGGGTTACAATTAACCCGTCATCGTATTGCAATTTGATATAGTGCTTCCATAATGTTCGATGTTCATTGATGTTCCTTGTTAATGTTGGCGCGTATCGCTTATAATTTAAACAATCATATGTTAAGTGTTTATCGTTGCCCCTTTCAAAATATTGCTTGCACAATTAAATGAAATTTCTTAATCGTTTAACCCATTGCAATCGGAGATTTTTTAGTACAAACTTAATTAACGCATGTGCAATTAATTTTCACTAAAGAGGCTTTATCAAATTTATTTTACTCGAAAAACTTTATTCATTTTAATTAAAAATACACTGATTGGTTATATAAATTGGCCGTATGATTAATCTTGTTCCAGGGGTTCGACCACAAAGGGATAGAGCACCAAATAATCCTAAATCTAATTTCATCTAATTATCTCCTAAATACCACTTCATTCGCAAACAAATAGAGAGCTTATGAAATTTCATGACACGTAAAATGAATTTTCCCTACAACCCAACGGAAAAACCAAATCCTTCGTTAAAAAAAAGAACGCAAAAAAGGAATGGAAACACTGCTCGTTCATCGAATATCTCAAACAGCTCAAAAGGAAATTCGTCGATCGGTTCGACGCTTAATTTCTCGAGCGAGAAACATTTCGTGTCGCTTCGAACAAAAATCGTTCTCCACAAAAAAAAAGAAGCGTGCCCGCTCTCCCCGCGTCTGCGGTCGTTTTTGCATGCTAACGTACGGGACAAAGGGTAGAAAGAAACAAAAGCTGGAAGGATTTCAAGCCGGGAACCGCGGATAAAAGTCGGCGATAGCGTCCCTGAAAGAATAGCGAACCGGCAAAAGAGAGAAGCCGGACGAAGAAAGCGAAGAATAAGGTGAAAGGGGATGAAGAAAAACTGGTGACGGTGCAGAAGAAGAGAGAGAGAGAGAAAGAGAGAAAAAAAAGGGAGAGAACCGTGGACTGGCTTGGATGGATGGTGGGACGAATAAAAGGAGAAGAAAAGTGGGAAGAGTTTCTTCCGCGCGGGATCGATCCGCGAAACTTTCTGGCTCCGTAACGATCGCAGGTGGCCCTGTATTCAACGTAGGTGCACGGGTCAAACCCGTAACGGAAGGTTAGAGGGATAGAAAGGGATGGAGAAAAAAAAAACGATCGAGTAGACGAAAAGTAGAAAGGAGAAGGACGAAAGGTAAGGGGTAACGAGGAATTGGAGTCCGCGCAAACTTGACCGTACCGAAAAATTGGACGGCTTGTTCCGAACGCTTACGAGTTTTGGACGTGTGCGGATTACGGAAATCTTTCTTCGCGAACACGCGCGCGTTTGCACATACACACGCATGTCGTACAGGTGTTCTGTGGATGAGGGACCGGGGAGGATCGATGAAGAGAAGGCGAGAAACGCGGCTGCCTCATCGTCGGCGAGCCGAGGAAGAATACCGTTTGACTGATCATTAGAGTTTGCTAATGTTTATGTTTATGGATGTTCCTTTTACGGGAAACTGGTATCTTTCGACACCCATATTCGCGGAGAATATGGCCTTTTTAACGGTACTGCGGCTACTTGACAAAATAATACACCAGAGCTACTGTCCATTCATAAGAATGAAAATGGAAACTTATTTTGTAATAAATCTGTTACGGTAAATGTGATTAACCCGGTGATTATATATATAATCACCACTAGGTTCGGTAAATGTGACGAATTTACAGTTAGAAATTCAATAAATGGCTATTTCAAGTCACATGGACGTAGCTTGAATGAAATTTGAATAAGACATGTCTTGTCAAATGAAAGGCCTAAGTAGAGAAAATAATCTTATTATTAGAACTCATACAAAACAGTTACATATCAGAAACAAACTAAACCCATATTCTAGAGAAAAAAACATTTTTTCAAATAACGTTTATTGCTACTACTACAAATTATTCAATATTTTAAGTTTACTTGTTTAGATATATTAGACTAAACTCGCTGGTTTATTTGATAAATATTCAAGAATTCATCACATTTTCCATACCTAGTGGTGATTATATATAATAACCGGCAATTAATCACATTTACCGTAACATATCCAACTTTTATATTCCAAAAATGAACGTAATCACTGCTTACGCTAGCTACTACAATATTTTCACAACGTTGCGTTATTCCTACTGTACAGTATAAATATTCTAATTGGATAAGTAAAAGGATTTTTATTGATATGAACAATAGATTTCTGTAGAACCTCAAGTATTAAAAATTTCTTTACTGAATATTGAAGATATTAACGTATCTTACAATAACATCCCAACTTATTAATTTTCACTCATGCCATTAATTGTTTTGTAAGAAATTAAGATTTTATTGTTGGATTAGCTTAGGTAATGAAAACCACCTATAACATAACTTGATCTTACTGTATATCAAAATCTTATCAATTCTAGTATTCTTAAATTTTATTATCCAGTTTGAACTACAGATAAATCATGTAAGATTAAGAGCTTATCAACTGGTTGTCTGTCAATACTAGTACAATCTACAAGTCCATTAATAGACTTTCAATTAAGTTAAGACCAGCCACCATTGGCAAATGATGATCATACTCGATTATCTTCTTCTTTTAATTAAAATTTTTTACTAACGAACTTAATTATAACACTCTATTTGCTACGGTTTTAATGTTCGTATAATTCGTAAAAAATCCCAGCAGATGGTAACTTTATTATTACTGTAGGTAGTTCTATCGTATAAGTATGCTATCAACTGCTTAGACAAGCTTATAGGATTGTTATCTTGATTAAAGTTGCTGGAAGTTTACTTAAATCTTACATCGGCAAATCCAGCTAACTAATAATGTAATTAACTAAGATATTTCGCGATCTCAGAGACAAATTGTGTGCCTTTGAAATCACGGATAATTCCATTTAATGCTTCGCCAACTTCATTCGATTCTTTCGAGATTAAACGGCGCATAAATGAATGAAGTGCATCGATAAAGGAATCGGTGTTTATAATATCCTATTGTCTCGGCACGTCCATTATTACTCTTCGTTCAGGTTCGTTAATAGAATAAAATTTCATTCGCCAGCAGAAGGATTGTAATTGGAACGAAATGAATCAATGAACGCTTTAATACTCTGAATTCTTATTGTCATCGGTGATTCCCTATTCGTTTTGCTCGATTCACGTAATTTCTCACTGGAATTCCTTTCCCTAATTTCACAATCGCCGAAACAAATGGGCATAAAGCCGTCACGTATAAAACCTGTTCAAAACTTAATTAATTTTCGAACGGCACACCATCGAATAATGCCAATTTTAATTTAATCATATATTCCCATTCGAAATTTCGAATTAGTCTGTTGTTGAAAAATTTAGATACTTAATTTTAGTTATAGTTCGGATCATAACCGAAATCGTTCAGTCTTAAAATTTTAAATTACTTTCAAATGGATAGTTTATTCTCTGAAGATAGAGTTACACATTAATTTCTTTTTAGTGCCGGAAACATAAAGTAACCACCAAAATGGGACAAAATTAACTAGTTACTGTTAGGTCGAGTAAAAAGTCCGTTCGCTACAACGACAGCTCGCGATTGTTGACATTGTTAAAACGATACAAAGATCATCCTTTTTTAAAACAATTTGTTACTGGTAATGAAAAATGGATTATTTTTAATAATGTGAAATGAAGGAAACATTGGTCCATGCCAGGACAAGAACCATTCACAACGGCCAAATCTGAACTGCACGCTAAAAAGCTATTGCTCTCGGTTTGGTGGGATTATAAGGGAATATTGTATTATGAACTCTTACCAAATAACCAGACTATTCATTCTGAAAAATATTGTGCACAACTGCATCACTTAAAAGCAGCAATACAAGAAAAACTACATTCACTTTCATCCAGAAAAGGAATAGTATTCCACCAAGCAACGCACGACCGCACACATCTTTGATGACACGACATACACTGCTGCAATTTGGTTGGAATGTATTACCGCACCCATCATATTCAGCGGATTTGGCACCATCTGATTTTTATTTATTTGGAACATTAGAAAATTCCCTTGAGGGAATATCATTTGAAAACGTAGGAGGAGTAAAAACACGTGTGTCTAAATTTTTTAATGAAAAGACAGAACATTTTTCTGAAAAAGGAATATTGATAATATCAAATAGACGGGAAAAGGCCATAGGACATTGGTTAAGTCTGATATTAAAATAATAAAACCTAATATTCTTGCGAAGAAATGCGAACAGACCTTTTACTGAACCTAATAGATACAGTGAAATACGAAAAGAAAATAAGTCACGTGTCTTGAAAGCGGAGTCTCGTACGACAAAATTTGATTCTATATCTTTGACTTTTATTTGGATCACCGCGATACACCGTTCGATAAAATTCCTCCGAGCAAACAGCCCTGTTCAAATATCGCTGGAATCAGTGAAAACGAAGGAAATCGGTTCGAACCGTTTCGCCGTAAGAACAAATGACGCCGAATACACAACATGGTGCAACCATGCACGTGGGTGACGTTAATCCGGATATCTAGGATACATACACTTCGATACGAACGGAATAGCGATAGAAGGAAGCAGCTTAGCCGTAAGCTCGAGAGGATCGGTCGGAGCTCTCGAGGTACGTCGGTACAGGACGAGACGTGGGAAGCAAACAGAGCGAGTGTCAAACGATCGGAAACTCTAATCAGGAACTGAGGCAATCAATTATCGTAATACGAGTCGGCAAAGCGTTTAAGCGAGCCTCAGATTACCGCGTGCAATTGGCATCCCGAAAACCCACGGAGAAATTGTGCTCAATTCGACGAGAATCTTGCCAAACTGAGGAAACGCGATTCCTACTCTTGTTACGCGTCTATTCTGTCTTCTGATCGACGTGTATTCTAATTTACACGAATGATAACAGGAACTGGGACTAATTAGAAACGACGTGTTACGTGAATTACAAACTCTAATCTTTCCGTAAATTGACGAATATTTGCATCGTTATTAACCATTTGGTCTCGAAGCACTTCTGAGTATAATTAAGTCCAGGTTTCTTTTTCAATGTAGCTGACAAAATTCGAAAGCACTATTTTGAATACATTTATTTTCATATATTTTAATAGAAATGACACTTAAATTTCACATTTTAAAGTATTCTAATAAAGTACATATGTCGTCTTAGAAGCGCCACGTTTTCCATGCTTTTACATAAATACAAAATTCGAAATATACACGGTTTGTCTGGAAAATTCCCTGAATGATTTTTTCTTAAAGTTACTACTCGACTTCTGGGGTTGGTAACGCGTACAATAGTTTCATTCGCATCTCAGTAGTTCCCTGTAATTGATTCACCGTACTTTGTTTCATGTACACCTAATGTCACGTGTTTTATTGAAAACCAAATGGGAGAATAGTTCTTGTTGCACGATAACGCACCGGTTCACATTTCATGTGTAGTGAACCAATTTCTGGCCAAAAATACAGGTGAGAACGATTGTGCACCCACCCTACTCGCCCGACTTAGCACCTGCACACTTCTACCTTTTCCCAAAACTTAAACTTCTCATGAAGGGAACACGATATCGATCAATTTCTAACATTCAACAAACTGTTACACAATATCTGAAAACAATTCCACAATCTGATTTTCCTAGGGCATTTCAAAATCTTCTCGAACACTGCAAAGCGTGTATTGATAAGCAAGGAGACTATGTAGACGCATAAATGAATAAAATTTGATTCTCTACAAAAGTTATGAAGTTATACAATTATTCCTGGAACTTTCTGGACAAACCGTGTAAACATAATCAGAATTATAATGTGATTCAAAATAATAAGAAATCTTTTATAATCTTCGTTATTTAGAAAAATTCAGGACGTTAATTTCTAATCCTGAATCGAACCGATGAAATAGAACAATTAGCGTAATACGAACGGTAATTGTGTCATCGATAATAGATCCACGAAACAAGGAAAACGTTATACTTGCGTCGTTGGTGAAACAAAACGATGAAAACAAAGGGAACGAGAGACACTACAGACGTAACCAAGTAGGAAGAAGAGACGGGAAACAAAGAGACGATAGAGCATCGAACGAACGAATGGTCGACGAGCATAGAATTCAAAGAAAGTGAATCCCATCTAAGCCGGCCTGTTTTACCCTCGTTTGCTTCCTCCACTACTTCTTGACTTTCGTGCGGTCGGAAGCTTTTCTTCTTTCAGTGATCAGACTCTTTCCCTGTTTAGCCTCTTCTCCGTTTTTTTCTTTCTTTCTTTTTTTTTGTTGTTGTTGCTTTCTTTCAAGTCTGTTTCGAGGTTCGGTTTTTACGTCTACCTAATACAAGACGGATTCTTTCCGTCCTTCTCTCGCCCTTTCATCTGCCTTTACCTATGCGTACAGCCTTTTACCACGTACCTTAGTCCTTGCACACCCTTCTCGACCTTACCTTCGACTACAACCACGAACGACGAAGAGGTTCACGAAGACACGTAACTACGCGGGTGCACGGAACGAGGATTATGGAAGTTTTCTCTGGGAAGGTAAAGTTGTCGGGGTAATGCTTAAAGCCTCCTACCCCTATTCTTTTCTTTCCTCGTTCCCCCTTTTGGATGTCGCGGCCATGGGAGAAAAGGAGAACTCGGTTGGAACCCAACGGCAAGGTTCAACTACACGAATCCATTATTCCCTTTAGATTTTACCTCCTCCCGCCGAATGCAACGTGCACACGAACCGTGAACCACGCCGAGTAACACGTTCGCACGATTGGATACACGTTACTGGTTAAAGTAGTCCACATGAAAGTTCACACGTGTTGTAAATGATATAAATAATTAAAATTCTCTATCTTTAAAACAATTAAAATATTTGTCCTGTAACTTTTAATTACGAAATTTCTTATTCGAAATAATAAAGTTTGAAAAATCGCTAAAATTTCATGGTAATTCAAGGCGCTAAAACAATATACGTCTTGTTTAAAGAGTTAGAAAGTATTACGAATACACTAAACTAACGCTTCTAATTTATGAAAGAAACTTAATTCGTTTAATCTAATTTTGAAGAAGTTATTCTGCTTTAAAGGGCTTGCAAATGCTTTCGACCGCCCCTGTGAAATATCTGTCGCAGAAAGGAAACCAACTAGGCGATGTTTTTATTCCTCCACAGTTCGCAGGTTTCCCTTGTACCGCCACCCCTAATCGTTCCTCCCTTTCTTACCCTTTAGCTTGCCTCGCCACGTAATGATCCTCTTACCGTACGCCTTCGTTTACGAGCCTGAAACCCCTCCCCCCCTAACAGATCTACGAGACGCCGTGCGCCCATGGCGCAACCTGTGCGCCACCCGAAAACGACCGGAATTATATGGAAGTTTCCTTTGCTGCTGACGTAAAGCTCGAAGCAACCCCTCTTTTCTCTTGGTTCGGTACTCTAAACAGCAAGGAACGAGAAGGAAAAGTCTACCTACTCACCGGTTGAAGCAACAACGATTCATTATTCTCTTTGGATTTTTGCTCTTTTCGCGAGCCACGTTCTGTACACTGTGTCGAGAGTCCAACAATGCGGTCTGTTGTTGTTGGATAGAAGAGAAAATGTACCTCTAGGTCTTTTGTTTCCCTACTGTCTGAATGAACTGTTGGTAACTTAAATAGCGCGACTGTTTGCCAGGAAAATTGTAATCTCGTGGCAAAGGATGGGAGCTGAACCGTTCGTCGATAATATGGCCCCTGGCCGTCGAATTAGACTTGCCCGCTATTTTCAATAATTTTTAGCTTAAAAAAATACCTCATGCATATTGTGCTTGAAAATTCAAACTATTATTGCTGGACGAATTTTTTGTATCCCTCTGAGGGGACATGAAAAGAGTGCAGGTGATTTCTAAGGGAAATATAACTAATTTATTTTTCTTTTTCTAAGTTTTCTCCCAATACAATTTGAATAGAATAATTATTCCCAACACTATATTATCTTATCAGCAATGGTATGGTGTTCACTATTTTGTAACCAAGTATTTTTGAGTATGAAACATAGCTTCGCTTAATCAATATTTGAAGTTATTACTTTTTAATAACATTTTGATCTTGAATAAGATTCGCGTCGGATTTATAACAACTAAAGATAAACAATTCGATATACAAATTTCTTCAGCTCTTGAAAATTTCAATGTACAGAGTTTACGAAACACCTTGGCATCTGCATCAGGTCATTGCAACGGATTGCCCTTGTTTTGGCATTCAGAGCGTTGCAACAAGTGGGTGCGATCAGCACTTGAATCGCTTAAAATAAAATCAACCGGAGACCTGTCCGTCTATTCAGCTAAATCATTTTACGATAGCTTCTATGGACCCTGACGTATTAACACAAGACGCAGGCTTAAAGCTGTACTGTGTACGGTACAGGTGCCTTAGGGAGGGATTCATGGGACCTAATACAGGTGACAACAAGCGTGTGGGATCAAACCAATGGAACACAATGGTCTCGCGAGGGTATTTGAAGGACCTAATTCGCACAATAGCCCGAGAACCCTGCTCGCAGCTAAATAGATTTTCACAAAAATAAATATAAATCTAAGACGGCTTCTATTATAAATTACAATACAGAAGGGATGAAGAATGGACCCCCTGTTGCTTTCAGATTATGAAAAGAGTTCGTGAAAAGCGTGACAAGATTTACCCTCCATAATAGTAATTTTCAGAGATATTAAACTTTCTACCTTATGTTTGGCAATAAATAAAAATGATTCAATGATAAATGACAATTTTGAATAAAACAGTATTAACTCAATTATAATTAGATGAACTCAAGCATCAAATAATATTCTTTGTAATATAATTCTCTTCAACTTTATTCCGATTACAGGAGCAAGATCGCTGTGTCCAAGCTTAACAACGGAAGTTGAAGTACTTTCTACATTTCCGAGCAAAACCGGATGTTATTGACCAGTCGGGAAGTACTCGACCATCCGTAGTTATCGATGTGCTGTAGCAGATATTGAAGACAGTACCGGAGATGGCATGGGATACAGATGTCTGAAGCGAGGAACAAGGGTAAAAGGGGCGGATAAAGCGAAGAAAACCGCTTAAACGCTTTTTGGTGGATGATAGGTTTGATAGGGTTGCTAGCGTTACCACCCTTGCTTCACCTCGCAAGGCGAAAGGAACGGGGGTTGAACGTCAAGGTTATAATTTTTCGAAACAACGACCATTCGAATGGAACAGGAAAATGTCTCTGTGACAAGCATACAAATGGGTAATGCAAGAAATTAGCTAAATAAACATTTAACCCCTTGCCATATCATTTATTTCGACATGTGCGTCAGACAAACCTAAATATTTATTGTTGCAATATTAAAACAAATAAAGGAAATTCTAATGTTATATTTAATTTACATTTAACGACAGTATATTATACCAATTACAGTTGAAATTACACTTAAAATCCAATTGTAATAAAAGTCAGGTTTGTAACATTTGAAGCCTAAGGTGCGTCACGAGTCTAGCTCGTCAAAGAATGGCAATGGGTTAATTGATTATTGAAAATTTGATATTTTCTACGATAGTGACATATTATAAGTATTAAAGATTAACTTCTTTTTTAATTTAATTCTACAGATTGATGGCACTAATAGCATTATATACCGTTAATATTTAATCATTTGAAAAATCCCCTTCGAAAACGTAGAAAATTTCATTCGCAGAGAATTAATGTGAAATCATACAAGTAATTGCCTTGATATAAATTTATATTTCCTCAAATCGACTGTACTTTCGACCAAGTTACTCTGAGCGTAATCCTTCTGGCACTCTGGCAGTCTAAAAGCGTGGATGATGATTTAAATGAAGAAAATGGAGGGCAGCGAGGGAAAAAGTGGCGGGCTTGTCCGATTCTTCCGTGTTGTATTTTTCTTCTTGAAATACGTTTCACGGGGAAGGATTTACCTGATGCCATCCCTCTGGCAGCGGCGTACATAAACCTCGAGAAATTAATCCCTCAGGATAAGACAGTATGACGAAGCGGGCGGACAGAGAAAATGGAAAGCTTTTTTTATAAGCGAGAAGCGGCTCGATGCCTCGTTTACCGAGCTACGATTAACCTAAAAAGTCTCTTGTTTCTTTCGCGTTCCATTTTTTCTTTTCCTTCCCTTCCGTTTCTTCCTCTAACGTTTCGTTCTCCCGTTTGTTTCCCGAACTTTTCTGTAATATCGATCCCGGGGAAATTATCTCTTTCGTTTTTCCATCGTCAAAAGTTCCGCGTTTCATTTACTATTTATCGACTTTCAAAGTGTCTGAGCAAGAAAACTTTCAGAGATGCAAAGTTCTTTCTGATTTTCAACTTCTATCGGCTTCGATATCCTTTTCATAACCGATAAGATTCTCTATTAAGTCTTATACTAGATTTTGTAATGGAAATTAAAAAAAGGGATACTTTGTAATATTATGTTTTTAGAAATCTGCAAATATTGGATACAGTATCAATCTTTTTAACCCTTAGTGTAAAGGTTGGACCCCGAACGCTTTACGTCGATTTACGTTTTCGAAAGCTCGGATTCGAATCGAAAGGGGTAACCTTATCTCGCGATAAACCGATTTATTTCCACGTTTTACGATCGTCACTGTAAGCATCCAGGAAAATGGTCACGGCGAAGGGAAAACGAACGAGAACGGGGAAAAAATAGGCAAATATACGTGAAGAACGAGCCCTGGGCTCGGTCCCGGCGGAATAAGCTGCGTCGATGTTGAGTTATTCGTTTGGGTGGTGGATCCTTCGTTTTCCAGAAGCTCGACTGCCACCATTGCCTCTACCTACGTCCCTGGCCGTCGACCAAATGAATATTAGTGGCACCCTCGAGACGGAATTAATAACAATCGTTCTCCGTACCCATCCTACGTACCCTGTCTCTACTTCGTTGTCCACCACCGCAGACAAAGCACACACACAGGCGCACACAGGCACAAATATACCGCTGACTGTGGATGTTACGAAAGCAACTGAAATTTATATTCGACAACTGGTTCGTTCGACCGATGAAATCGTCCGGAAATACGAAAGTAAGCTTCTCCGTGTGTGCGCGAAATCGTATGAGCGAACAGAAACCGATATTTCTCGATATCGGCCAGTTATCTAATTCTGCGTGAACTTCGAATGGGCTGCAGGCCAACGGCAAACGTTCTATGAGAGATTTCCAAGCTATTTTCTGCCATTTTGATGCGCGACAAACAACTCCTTGAACGAGGTAATATTTTATCACGCATAAGAACTCTCTTCCGCTGCTACTCAACCTCTTGACTCGTACACTTCTAACGAATTTACTGTTTAAACAATTTTTTTATTGTTCAAATTAATTCTTTCGCTACCAAGGAACCATCTAACTTGACGTAATTATTGAATGTACGAAAATTCCATTTTTATCATGGGTAATAAAATATCGAAAGACCTTCATGGTGTTGGGATCCGGAGGAATTACAGGCTGCTTTCACGTATATAAAAGTTTATTCCAGTCCTTATAATCTTTACTTACGCGAATTCAACTTAACACGCTGTTGATCGGCAATTTTACACAGAGGCTATCTCATGTCACTGGCTATTTGTTGAGGATAAAAGGTGGAAGAAGTATACCAGGATTTTACTAAGACTTGAACACACCGACTGTTTGCGTCGAACTACTTAAAAAATTAACAGCCGCCAAAAACTAATGTACTAAAATACAAAAGGTAAACTTTCGCAGGTATGCGCATGGTTTTCGTCACGACTAGAAAGCGTTTTATTACGCTTCAAGGACACGTTAAAATTTTTGGATGGGGAGTTTTCAATAACTAACAGTTTACTTCGACACTATTATTTCATAATTAACTATCATAAATTCAAATTGATAATGCAAGTGGAAATACGAATTAACTCGTGATCGGCCAACAATGTGTCAACTAGGAACTTTGGAGAAGAATACGTAGCAAAACGACGTCGTGAGACCTAGTTTTTGCGTTAAGGCTTTAATAATAAACTAATCTGCCTTTAGATCTTACCCTCGGAATAATGTATATATCATAAAGTATCTAGTGGAGGGAGGATGACCGTAGCCCTTGTGACTCCGTACCGAACATGACTAACAAAGGGACACCAAAGTCGACGGGAAACGGATTTTCCTGAAACGAAACCATTTGAAGATGTCGTCCCCAAAGTTAATTTAGCAAAGTAGTAGCGTGTGCTTTTCAAGATTTTCCGAGAAAATTGCATTTGAAACTCGCTTTACTAGGATCTAAGGAGTTTGCAGTAACGAATAAAGAATGACCCGAGTAGCGGATACATTTATGTCTAAATTGACATAATTATTGAATGGGTAATACGATATCGAAACACCTTCATGGTGATATTTGGTTTTTTGAGACATAATTGCTGATCAATAAGAATTTATGAATAAAATAAGAGAATTGTAGAACCATTGAAATTTTAGCGCTATAGAATGAGGGTGAAGAGCGAATGAGGCGAGCATGGATGAGAGAGAGAGTGAGGCAGAAAGAGTGAGACAGGATACGTATATAAAAACAGAGCGATATAGAGAGAATAGGTGAAAGTGTATAATATTAAAGTTTCGTTAAGTTTTTGTGTTCTTTTATTTTCTTTCGTATATTACAAAAGAATGCGAAAGTGGGCGTATAATTTATAGTTTTGAAAAATAGTGTATTGAAATCAGCCGAGTCGTGCTCGCGACTGAAGTTTACAAAGAAGTACCCTTTTCCAGGCACAACGTCAGCCGTGAGGACTCCTACGTCACCATGGCCCTTGTTTAGCCGTTCAACGGCACTTCTCTTCGGAAAAACCCGAGTCCTTATAAACAAGGAGACTACCTTGCTGAAAACGCACACGGTCCGCGCCAGTGGTTCCCATTTCTTAAATTTTCTAACAAGAATGTTTACATCTTAAAATTCTCTTTTTGTCACAATCAAACGAAAATTTTGTATGCAATTTCACTGGCAGTGAAAGGTACACGTCTGCAATTAACTAAAAGAGACGAAACTAAAAGATTGAAGAATTTTAACGAAACCAATAGCATTTCAAATAACTGATGCAAACAATGTATCGGGAGAAACGATATTAGATTAAAATTTTCAGCTTCGGTTGGTCAGACACATGCTAGTCGTAAATTAAATTAGTCGAACGAGTATATTTATCCACTTAACGATCAATACCGTCACTCTGACATCGATAAACAACATCGATACTCGAGTTTCCAAGTTTAAAAGCACGCCCCGCCGTACCGGGGGAATATTAAAAAGTAAACAAGCTCGAATCGAAGGAAACCAATATGTTATGAATGGAGATTCGAGGAAATTTCGAAATCGATATTCGAGAAACGGTGTACCACGTAGCTGGCCACAGAAAGAGAAAATGATATCCTAGCAAGCGTCTATAACACGATTTTCACGATTTTATTCGGTTTGATAAATTATCGAGGTAAACCGAAACTGACACATGATCCATTAAGACCCTTATACCGTAACGTACCTGTTATACGATATCGAATTACCATAACATTTATGAACACTCAAATAAAAATGATACTTCGCTATTAGCATAATCCTCACGAATTTGTCTCAAATAACATTCACTTTTAATTAATCGAATTATTCAATCATATTTTTCCAGCTGATATAACATTAAAATAATACAAGTAGAATTTGGTAGCAATTGCAATTTACATTTTAAAGTATAGAAAAGCACAAATCTGTTTAACACTATTCCTACCACGACCGTTTTAAATAACCATTTTTAAAATTTCCATTAGAATTTCCTATATGCAACGGAATTACATCGTCTTTAAACTTCACGACTTTTAGTCTAGATTTAGCCGGATTAAATGCATGGTTTTTATATAAAGAAACGAGGAGAGAAAAAAATTCGAGACAAGAACTTTTATTGCAATTTGCCACCGAATATCAAAAAGAGCTACGGCTAGTCAAAGAAAATCAAGCAACACCAATCACAAATATAAGTACAGGTTCACGTGAACGAAAAACATGCTAGACAAGATATTGTAAGTACAATACAAAATCTGTCTAAAGTGTAAAAAGTACATATATGGAGAATGTACAATCGAGAAGCCTATTTGTAAAAAATACGGTGAAAATGAATAAAATGTACATCATATAGTTCTGAATAAAAGACACTATATTTTTATACTGTAAGATTGGCTATTATTTTCATTCTGTATTAAAAAAGATAAGTTGTGCTAAAAACCGGCTGCAGTGGTAGTAGTATGTCTACACAGTTGATTACTTTATTTTAAGATAAAACAAACGCAACAAATTAAACTCCAACCACAAACATTTCAAAATCCTTCCTCCGATAGCTAATAATTTTATCCTCGCTAGTCACTACCACGAGTCGTCCTCCCGAATCATCCTTACCCCTTACTGACCATCGAACCTAGACAACCCCTACTTTCCCATTTTCCGAATCCATTTAACAGACCAAATTTCCATTTGCAATAGAGTACAGTCCAAACCGTCTTAACACGAGCAGTCACGCGAATAAACGTATCTTATTACATAAAATAAACTATTAACTTCAGCGGAATACAACAAAATAGGTATACGTGAAGTGTCGGTAGAAATAGCGTTAAAGTGTTAATAATTGGTACTTTATCCTTTATCGTGTCGAAACAATGTTTTTTAATTTGGTATAATTGACCATCCTTTACGCAGAGCCTATGCATTACCGCAACAATATGCACATACATATGGCCCGCGTATGTTTATCACGTTCCTTCGTTGCAAGCTTGTTGTAGATCCAACCGATACACGATGCAATCCAACGGCTGATCGCGGATGGAATGAATATATTAAATATGTATGCGGCACGGAAAGACGGATGCGCCGGGATGCATCGTGCTGAAGATAATCCTCGTAGAAAGGTAAAGCGAGATATTCGAGTTTCGAGCGGCTGGTCCGCGCTTTTGCAGCTGCACCAACCTGGATAAATGCATCTGCTTTCCATATCGCAGTTACGACATGCAAAAGAACTGTGCCCGTTTGACAAATCCTTTGGATCTTAACTTATATTAGGAGCAGAAGAACGAAAATGTGCATCGGTTACTTTCAACAGTGAATGCAGTGAAATTTCCTGTACCGCGTTTGAAGATAAATAGGACGGTTTACTTTCAATCTGATGATTCAATAACTTGAAATAGCCACTTGCAATTATCCAGACAGTATACTATTGTATTTTATTACCTATCCATTAGGAATTAACGCGGAACATTAATCACTGTGCGAATCACTCGAAAATTTATAGTTATAGATAATAAATTCTGCTGATGGAAATAACTAAACAAGCAGATAATTAGCAGCTTAGGATAAACCTTCGATAAATACTCCGACTTCTTTGGATAAGCAGATTATAAAAGTGAACGCAGAGAAGCGGTTGATAAATGAAAAAAACTGTTTGAACTTAAATAAAATGGGAAACCCAAATGATAATAAATACTGTTAAATCGTAAACGAGAGTTAATGCGAACCTTTTTCCACCGGAGAAAGTTATGTCCAATGATGTGTTTTTTAACGCCATCGAAGCCTTAGCGAAATCTCGTCGTAAGAAAAGAAAAATAGATCTACAAGAAGGTCAATAACGTATGCAATTATTGGAGGAGAGAATGTAGTCATTATTCGACATCGTTTATAACGCAGAAGCTACTTTATCTGAATGTTAAAAGCCGAAGCAAAGGGAGATAAAAATAAGGAGAAGTAGAATAAAGTATCAGCAGATGCAACAAGGCGATGTCGTAGCTCGTAAAACTTTTATACACCAATTTTACTTCTTTTCCCGCTATTTTCCCCCCGCTCCTGTCTCCGTCTTCAGGAATACTGTTGTATCTGCGTCTTTGTCGTTTCATTGCTATTCGATTATTAAAGCGACATTGTCCTGCTTTTTAACAGAGGTATCTGCGATGACTCGAGCATTACGTTGGGATAAGGGAACACAAAATCGTAAAACATTTTCATTTCGAATCCATCAGAATACAGAATATTTGCGTAACGAACGTACTGCAATGGACGGACACATGCGAAGCGCTAAAAGCAGCAAACAAATAATCAATTTTTGATACGCATCGGTAAAATACTTTCATTCGAATTTTTATGGAGGAAAATAAATATTATCTATAATTTTTTCCATATTTTTTATAACAGATGGTTAAAAAACTAAACATTTCCATTCTACTTACACTTTAACCAGAATACCTTATTTGAATTAAACGAAATTAAATTTGGATTAAAACTCGATTAACACTGGGTTTACGGGACCCGTCATTTTGACTATTTTGAGTTTCACAAGAAAAATGACTTTCGCATAATATTAAGTA
This sequence comes from Anthidium xuezhongi, assembly GCA_022405125.1. Taxonomy (NCBI): domain Eukaryota; kingdom Metazoa; phylum Arthropoda; class Insecta; order Hymenoptera; family Megachilidae; genus Anthidium; species Anthidium xuezhongi. Next base: position 981,329 of record CM039640.1, on the reverse strand, counting down.
GGTATTATAAGTTTTATGCAAATAGAGAATCTCTGGAGTTTACTAAAAAGACGGCTTCGAGATTCATATGACTCCCAACCAACTTCAATCACAGATTTGTACAAGGGCCATGCAATAAGTAACGAGACAAACTGATATAGCTCAAAAACTGTTTAATCAATTAACACAATATTTTGGCTACTTTTCAACATAATCCCCCCAACACTTATATATTTGTCCCGTATATTGCCAAGTATTGGACCTGAATCTATTTTTTATTGTCACTGCTAAACGAGGAGACATTAATTATTGAAAAAAGTTTCTTAAATATGATAAAAATAATTATAATGTTGATTTTGTGATATTTTTCTACATTCTTAGCAATAAATAATGATTTACACCAAAATTGTGGTTATTGGTTCAGTTATGCTCCTTACTGTATGTAATATCACACAATTTCATTTACAAGTAACAGTGTATAATTATATTATTGTTAAATAAAATAAGTTGCATTTTTTAAGAAATGTTCGTAAACCTTAAAAGAAACTGTTCACGTAAGTTTAAGTCTAATTTCATTTAATTCTAAATTAATTTTCATCCTCATTTTGTAAGCTTTCTGCTATTTCTTCAGATATTACGTGTGCAACATATGAAGGGTGCTGAATTTTCAAAATTTCAACGAATCATTCGATGCATCAAAGGGAACAGAAAAGAAAGAATTTCATTTTGTTGCGCACTGTTTTGGAACGAGGCGAATCGAATCTTTCGTCAACCGGTCAAAGGGTTAAGCACTGGCAGCTACATCATTCGAGCAAACGCGAATCCACGGGGCATAAATGAACCGTGGACACCAACACGAAGATGGAAGGAACATATCGAGATACAGGATCGTGGCGTTGTTTTTGTATCAAAAAACGGGAGTAAATGATCTGGGAATAATGAGGAAGTCAGAGAGGAGAAAATGAGAGCCGTTCGAAAAGGTGAACGCGGGGCTGGCGTCTTCCGCTTTCAAATCTATCCAGTCATTATCGCGCTTCAACGATCGATCCGCTTCGATCCGCTCCGTGGCCTACTTTTTCAATACTGGCCACGCTACGTTTTTGTACATTACTCGCGTTATTGCCGCGAAAGCTTCGAGAGAGCATCGGAGTCGCGTATTCATCCCGCGACTTGTAAATAGCGATCGAACCGGCAATCACTTCGAATATACATTTGTACGGGGAAATACTCGATTCCGTTCGAGTATCTTTTGAAAATTCGACATTTCTGAAAATTTCGTTGAAACTCTTCGGGGTCTTGAAGTATCTTGGGTCCTTTTTATGGGGCACTGATTGCCACTGAAGGGGATCCGAACTCAATGCAGCGTACCAACACTTTGCTACGTTTATTATATTTTGTGAAATCAATGGACTTTGCAATTTTTCAATTATATCGAGGAGTTTTTATAACATATCTGTTGGTTTTTTCTTTCAAGAAGAGAAAGGTTTCCTTCCGAGGAACAAAAATCATCGACGTGCATGTTTCATGTCAATCCTAAAGGACCAAGTCAAGGAGGGTGGAACCATGTCCTTTCTTGGCTTATTTAGGCAAAGAAAGGGACCGATAGAGTCCGTGGGTACGTGACAAATTCTTCGTCACTGACCGATTCATTCTGAACGAATTTTCTGAACCGAAAAGACGTGCCGTTCCATGGTGCATAAGAATTAATACAGTTTTTTTCACTATTAAATATAGCTAAACATTTATTTTATTCCACCGCATATTTCCTATAATATCGCCGCAAAATTACCAATTATCACTAAACGTACCAAGCGGGGTCAAATGACTCCTTTCAAAATTTACTTTAAACTTATTGTTATTTTTTTCGCTCATCTGACTTTCTATAAATGCATCTACCTACAACACGAAAAATCAAGCAGCCCAAGTAATATTTCCCAATCACGAAGAAAATGTCAAATAAGGTTGTGCACGGATAATAAAATCACTCAAACTTGCACAATTTGCAAAAAAATTGAAGGAGAAACCAATTATATGTAAAAATTGTAATTAATTGATTATTTTATTAGAAATCAGAGGTCATGTTGCGAATTATTTCCTTTAATAAATGAAGAATTTCTTTCTAAAAATCAACGTTTGCTTCGTAAGGGGTCAAATAACCCTTTATGCTAATTGTAAGATTAGGTACAGTGCGTACCAAAAAGATCAATCCATTTACATTTTCGTTCTTAATTTCGAAACTATATACTTTATTTAATTAAAACATATCTCAGTGTTTCATAAAGCTCTGGGATACATTAGGGTGAACTTTATTTTTGGTAGGACTTTTCATTTTTATACATACAGTAAATGTTTTTGTGATTTTACTCTATTTTTAACCGTAACAATATAATAGATCCACCTGCTCAAGTAATTTAATTTTAATATTGTAATGAATATTTAATTGTACAGTTACAGTACTGTGCGGAGCTATTGTTTGTCTTTTGTTTGAATGTTTCATCGGCAACGAAAGAACAATAGGGTCAGTCGAAATATGGCAGCAACATAAGAGAGTTCCATACTGAATATTTTTACTGTGGCTTGTTTAATTATTGAAATTCTCGATTAGTGTTTGGTCGTTAAAACTCTAACTTTAATTTAGACGTTACTTCCCCAATATTGAATTAAACATGGGCAGAAAAGCAGATTTATCTGAGTACGAAAGAAAGTTTTTATCATTTTGTTACAGTTAAAAATTAAGTAAAACCACAAAAATGTTTACTGTGCAAAAATGAAAAGCTTTACAAAATCTCAACGCTTTTGTTAAATAATGAGATAAGTTTCAGCCAAATAAAGTATATAGTTTCGGAGTTAAGAGCGAAAATGTAAATGGATCTATCATTTTGTTACGGACTGTGTATGTAAAATACTGGTACGTTTGGTGTTAAAATTCTCCAAAATAACGAAACTATGATATTTCAAGCTGAAGCTAACCTGAACCAACTATAAAGAATTTCCAGCTTGAAAGTTTATAATAATAAAGGAGAAGGTATGAAATTTCATGCAAAAGTATTATCATGTCTCAACACATAACAGACGTATAATGATCCATGAAGTCTGAATTACCCATTTTATTAGTCATTTGCTACTTGATAGTCGCAAATCACTCGCTAAACTCTGATAATTCTAAAAATAATAAATATTTGAAATTCCATCGCAAATTCCAGTAGTCATATTACATTTAACACGGTGTTCAAGTTCGCTCGCCACTTCAGGAAACTGTAGAATACTTTTGTACAACCGTATCAATGATAGCGCGAACTTCGTCAAACAAACAAAAAAAAAAAAAAGAGCCGGAACGAGACTCCGGAGAAAAACGATACACGATTGCGGTGCTCGGCCGGAATGCAATTATCCCGCTTAACGGCCGTGGTGAAATAAGAAAAGATAGCGTGCAAAACGTTTTCCCGGTAGCACGGGCAAAAATAATTGGGTGAAGCTCGCCTTTGCATGGAAATCGAATACGAATTTCTCCGGTCGATTTGAACGGGGAATCGACCACGATTCGACACAGACTAATCAACACTTTCAATTTATCTAAAAGCGACAGGAGATTTAAATCTTTTTTTTAATCTAAATTAGAACACATCCTCGATTGGAAACGTCTCAAAGAACACAAAAAGAAGACATTTTTAATTTGTGATAATTAAAATTTCCCTTTTTTTTTTGGTTGGCAGGGGAAAAGTGGCTAAAACGATTCTTCTAAGGTATAATTCGTGTAAAAAGTACAAATGCATATTATTTAAAACAGTTTATCAGATTCATTTTTGCTAACTATTAATTCTAATTAATCCAACAGTCGATATATTTATTTATTTTGTAATACTATATTTTTATACCAGAATATGGGAATATGTCAAATTCTGAGCAAAAAAGTATTGACCTCCATTAACCCTAGACCTAATAACTAACGTGTAACGCATATTTTGGAAGTTATAGAGGTGTGCAAGTTGCGTGGACCACCCTGTATGTATAAGTATATAAAAATTTGGATAAGCAATTTAAGAATACACTTTTAAGCTTTAGAAGTTAAAAGGAAATAATATATTAAATCTTCCAAATTCCTAAAAGTGCAATATACGTTTTCTTAATTTCCATTTTAAAATGCAATACTTTTAGCAGTAACAAAAGGATTAATACCCAATGTTGCGCATACACATATTTCTATAATTTCGTACCATAAATATTTGCAATACATTTAAAGCGTTAAAACTTGATGGAATAGTCAATTAATGAAATAAAATATTTACCATCAATTGATGTCCAACACTGATAGAAATGTGGTGAGCACATCAAAGTCGATAGTGACCCACAAAACTTGTACGAACGAGTTCCCGTAATTTTCATTCGCGTACCGAGAAAAAGAAGAGCAAGGAAAGGAAAATGGAAGAGTGGAGATAATAGAGGAGCAGGCGAGACGTTTCGAGAGATATCTCAAATAGAAATGAACGGTAAATCACAGCTCGACACCGGTGCAAAAACGGGAATCAAGGGAACAAACCGTTCCATCAACACCGGTTGATATATAACGGCGCGAAACTCAAATTAAATATCTCATAATGCCGTGCTCGCGTGTTTCCTGGTAGAGGTGGGCGCGTCTGTACGTGAAATTTTGGCCGTGCTCGGAGTCTCTGCTTGGCTACCGGCCAAACTTCGCCGACACGCCAGATTTGATGCCTAAAAAGGATCGTAAATTTATCTCATCGCTCGCGTTCGCCCCACATTCGCCTCCAAATTCGAGAAATAAATAGAATTTTCAAGGTTTACGACGACACCGGGAAAGACTTGTTGTAAATCTCCGCGCTAACGCTTACGCTGCGGGCCAAAAAATATGAGACCATCTCATTCAAAATTATGATATGACGATAGAACTACTGACGTTCGATGCACGTGTGATTCTGAGTAGAAAATAGTTCTGCACAGCGAATTTAACACAAATTATTTTGCCTTATGATTGAAATATACATACATTTAGTTTAAAGTTCATTCGCTATTTTGATTATAATTCGAATTAAGTTTAAAATTTACTAGTAGTAGAACAATACAGATAGCCCTCCTACAATACGGCATCCTGTAACAGGTTCGCTCTAACACGATAAGAAAATTTGTGAAAACCTTTGTACAACACTGTACTTCTACAGCACTGGATAATATGATTTAAGTTTAACATATTTCAAAAGTAAATTACTTGAAAATAATGACAGGAAGGAATAATGAACTATAGTGCCTTTACATGAAATCATATAAATAAATTATAATTTACTCATTTATAACTCTATTCCGATAGAAATTCCGAAAGATATTTATTAAATTAAGGTTCTATTAAATGAAAATAATATCTTTTGTTCTTTTTTTTTCGTTTTTAATTTTTAATACAAATTAAATTGCTTATATGGAATTAAAGGGAAAGTGTTTGTTTTTAATAAGTTTTCGGAACGTTACCCCCCTTTTAGTATCGGCTCTGGGTCTCATATCACACGGCTTCACACAACACGGTATTTTCTAGGAACCTATCTACCGTGTTATGGAAGAATTACCTGTACTTTGAAATTTTTTATTATATTAATTGTAAGTAATCAAAAATTCACAACTTTTGAGGTAAATGGTTAAAATATTTTAATATGAATCGAAAAATTATTTCCCTGACCTTGAAATTATGAACCCTTTTTTAATTCTCTCGTATAACTTATACTATAATAATTATTACGGTTTAATTCAAAGTCTTTTGGTATGTTTCAGTTCACAAAATATAAATGCACTGCAAAAATAACATTTTAACTTTCTGATAATTTACGTAGACTTTGTTTGTTTTATTAGGTGTAAAAAAACGGTATCTACGTTCTATGAAGATGAAGTTGAAAAAAATTGCTGCTGTCGCAGTGTGTACAGGTGGAAGAGGAAAATAGTATTGACCATTTTTCATAGCGGAGACATTAATCGGCCCCCAAGGCGACTACTTTCCCGTTGTTACTACGCCCCTGAGAAATTTACCATTCATAGAAAGGCGATAGCACGAATTGCAACGTTTTATTATAATTTATAGCTGACATCCGGTGAACTGTCCCAGCATGTTCAAAATATTTATACAAATATATGCATAAACATCAGCTCAGCCCATTATCAACGATTATAATGTGCAATATGAATGAAACATGGAAAAAGGAAGGTAAAGAGACGTTTCATTCGATTTTGATCAATTTATACATTGGAAATCAGTGCCTCATAAAAAATAAAGATTCAAAAATATGAATACACCTATGTTAAAGAAAAGTAAAATATGAAAATATCTTTCAAGAAAATGGGATCTTGTAAAAGGTTGTCTTTTTTGGGGTTTAAAGACAGAAGAATTAAACAACAGTGTTAAAAGATAATCAATTTTAATACTTATTTCTATAAAATAAAAGCTGTAATTGATTACATTTACCGAATCAATAAATTCTGATAAACAATTCATTAAAAGTTTCAATTCATTAAAAGTTTCAATTCACGGTATATTGAATTATGTAAAAACATTATAAAGGAAACATGTAAACTCTAATTTATTAGTAATTTTAATTTCAAAATAAAATGGTGTCATTGATCTCGTAACTGCTCCAAACAAGTTTGCAATATTGAACGTTCCAACTGAATACATTCATATTAATTAATTCAAATGTTGTATGCTGATATGCAAATCAACAAAGATACCTGTTTATGAGTCACTATGCGATCTAACGTTAAGCAAATCTAAAAAAGACAACACAACATATCATGTATACAGAATATTTTATGCTGATAGAAAGAAAAATTAAAATTAAATCGATTAATCGATTTCTTCGTAAAAACTAATCGATATGAAACTTTGAAAAAGGTAAAAAAATAGCAAAATGCACGGATGTACTACCTTGTAAATGTAATTTCCAGGCGAGTCAATGTTTCATTAGTTCTTTTGATAAAATAATATAGATTTCAATTAAAAGTGTAAAAGGGAGAAACGAATTGTGATAATGCAAACGTTTAAATCGGTCAGAACGCACATACACGGAAAAGTGGAACAAACAATTATCAACAACACGTCGTTAATTACAATTGTTGGAAAAAAATGGTGAAGATGAACGATCAACTAATTACAATTTTCAATTTATTAGAAAGAAACAGATGTGTGTATATGTAGGTACCAAAAACCTAGAACAGGAGAACGTGTGATGTGGCTAACCAATTTCACGAAACAAATTTTAATTGCAATTACTTCAATACTATCACCGGTAGACCGTGAATCTCTCTCTCTCTCTCTCTCTCTCTCTCTCTCTCTGTCACTGTGTGTGAAAATACAGACTGAAACGAACGGTGTCTCCAGGGGGCAAAGATGTCCATTTTGGTAATCAACGGAAACTATTATTTATAACGCTACGTCGAATAGATTCGTTTGCACGAAATTGCAGAGAAAATTATACAGGGTGTCTGACAATTTATGTACAAACGGGAACATGAGAATTGTGTGCCAAAACATAAATAAAAAATATGGAATAAAATATTTTCAAATTCAAGACAGAAGCTTCATTGATGAATAAAATAAAGGAGATTCGGAATAGCTTTGGAAATCTTATTGTTTTGCACGGTTTTCGATAGCAGAGTAATTTTTGCGCAGTGTTAACACTTTGACTGCCACGTCACCTACATATAGGTAACGCTTGAATTTTCATTAAAAACTGTTAGTTATATTATTAGGAATTCTTTAGTTTATTTGGTTGAAAATATTACTGTTATATATTTAAAATTATGAATAATAGAAATACTAACATTTTATGGAAACAGAATACAAAGTTTGTCAGAAATAAAATTATTACCAAATGAAATTTTTAGTTGCTACAGCATGGCAGTCAAAGTGTTAATAATATTCGAAATTAAAAGTACCAATTAAAGAAATTCTTAACAACTTCAGCGTGTTAACGGATATATCCTACATTCTGATTTCGCAAAATGGATCAGGGTAAGCCTTTCCGTGCAACTTGTTCCTTGGTCATTTCATTGTCAGATAAGAAAGTGAGATCAACGATACGGCTGTCCTCAGAAGCGTTAAACCGGATAACGTGCGAGGGAATCACGATCACGATCGTATCGGCACAGGTAACAACCTGTTTTACGATCAACACGCGGCAAAAATTCCTGTTTCGCTCTATTTCTCGCGATACAAGAACACACCGTATCCGTGGATACCCGTACGAAGCAAGATATCGACGGGGAAGAACAATAGAATGTTCTTGAAGACAACCCCCGTGACCCGACCAACAAACACGACGCTTTGTTCCAACCTTACAGAAGATGATTGTAACGGGGTGTAAATGTTAAATCGAACGAGATAACCGATTCTTACGCGGTGTTTACGAATGAACGGTTAAATATTAGCGGAAACGTAAGGGTATACTTCGACTCTTCGAAGTTCCTCTTTACGCTACTGTACTTACTATCTGGGTGGTCCGAAACGCAACAATGTTTCATTGGAATAGATTTAGAATTCCTATAGTGTTATTTAACTTTGTAAAGTCAAGGATATTTTTGGCTGATTATGAGATTCCGTAACGATTAATTCTGTAAGTATCGACTACTTTTGGTAAAGTAAATTGTTCCGTTGCAAACCCTCCATATGAAGGGACTAAAAATTAAGCGATGTAACGTTTTACAGAAAATTACAACCGATAGCAGATAGTCACACGTCTGACGTTTTGTACCACGCTAAGCTTAAATAATTTATTACCATAATTTATTACCACTTTGTAACCCTACTCCACCACAGTTTTCTCCGTTTCCCACCACTTTCCCGACATATCCTTCAGCCAATCATATGCAATTTCACGAGTTCCCGCCTGCATCCCAGTTTTCCCAAAATTTCCTACGATTCCAAAATGACAGAACCTTCTCGAACACCGATCAACCGACAACCAAGCCTTCTTAAGGGGGGAACCTTATGTAAAATGATATTTTTTAGCATTTTCATAAAAGAAAATCCTTGTTGACAATCGTTCATAAATGAAAATCCTTTTTTTTCTTCAAAACTTTACTATTTTCGTAATTTTGCAAATTTTAATAAAAGAAGACCGTCATGCTGAGCGTTTTTGAACCGTCCTTATTAGCAATTAAAGTTTAAAAAAAATATTGTTTTTTACATTATAACACTATTAAATGTACCTCAAATTTTAAATCAATCTACGCACTACATTTTTCAAAACCAGTTCTTGAAAAACAAGCCATTTACATAAGGTTCCCCCCTTAATTTTTGTAACAATAAACGAGTTATTCTCTGAAGTTGGACCTACACCCCTTCTTCGTCATCCTGTCGGATCCGTGTCCCCAATTTCAAGATGACCGATTCAACACCACATAAATAAAAAATAAAAGACAAATTCTGACATTCACTGAATATACGTGTGCCCCGTTATTCATTAAACGATCCTTATGCAACGTTCATGTTTAGTATGATAATTAAGGTATTAATGCATAACGATATCAATCATTTTCTCTTTACGGTCAATGATAATTACTGGCAGTTGCTTCTTCGCGCGTTTCCAATCGACACGTATCGCCTAGCAAAAACGAAGGAGGAATTAAACATCCGCGATTATACTTTCTTCAATTCCAGCGAGATACGTGCACGAGATATGATAATGAAAAGTTGCGCAACAGAAGCGGAAAGCTCGAGGAAGAAAAGAGAAGAGGGAACGGTTTAGTGATGAGGGTTCGTGACTGCATACGCGTTGGCTATACCCTAACACTGACACGTCGGAAAACCCAGCAGGAGATTGATGAGCACGTAAGTGAAAGGGTCGAGGTAGACCCGGTGAAAAACGAGACACTCCGAGAATTCCTTTTCCGAGTCCGACGAACAAAAGGAAAAACGTCGACCGGGCCGAAAAACGTACGCCCGCGTAATTAAGCGCCGGGATAATTACGGGCCGCTGATTTTCCGCCGTTACCGATACTTTTGCATGTGTAATTTCAGCTACGCGGATCATGTTTCCGTCTTTCCACATTAATTTTCCTTCGCGTTCGTAAACACGCGAGAAAATAATTCAAGAATTAAAAGCACTGGCTATTCTGTAAGGTTGACTGCTTTAACTCTTGTAACATCAGAAGAGTATAGGTATATGTTACCGTAAATGTGATTAATCCGACGATTATGTATAACTGCTGGTTATTTTATATAATCACCACTAGGTTTGGTAAATGTGATGAATTCTTGAATATTTATCAAATTAACCGGCGAGTTTAGTCTAATATGTCTGAATAAGTAAACTTAAAATATTTAATAATTTGTAGTAGTAGCAATAAACGTCATTTAAAAAAATGTTTTTTTTTTCTCTAGAATATATCTCTACTCTCTCTCTCTCTCTATTCTCATAATAAAATTATTTTCCATACTTAGATCTTTCATTTGACAAGTCATATACTTTGACCCTGTCGAAGCTAATTCCATAGTTTTTCTACCCAAAAATAGAGTAATATATGTTATTTAGGGTTTATTATTCTTTTATATAATAATTACATTAATATAAGATAGAGCCAGTTTTGGCCCTTTTATGTCCTGTAAGTTATATTTCGACTTTTAAGCTGATAATTAAGAGTTGAAATTAAAAGCACTTTGTTTCCTTTGGATATTAGCCCTAAGAACGATAATTAATTTAGATATTAATGATAGAATAGATAAATTGTCAAATGGTTAAAGATATATATAGGGGAGTCTAACGTAGGAACTCGCCCTCCCACACAAAGAATATGAATAATAAAGGCACTTTCTCCTGATTAAGGGAATCTTGAGTTCAATCTGTCACCCTATATATGTCTTTAACACTAGAACTACCAACGGTCGATCGACACCTTCTTTTAAATTAAAAATAAAATAGAAAACGAAATAAATATAAGGTGAAATATGACTTAGAATAAATATAACGAAAGCGTCTTGATAAATTTTATTATATAAAATAAGAAATCTGAAACAAGTTATTTGTTCGGTGATTCTAATGTTAAAAAGTAAATGCACATGTGCGAAGAATATTGCGTTAGAAATATAATATATCTGTGGGAATACTGGAACAAATTATATCATTATCAAACAAGTAATTCTAATCACTGTAATAAATTTTTCTGTGTGTCAACTTTATATAATCAAGATGGATGATGAAGAAAATACTGCTGCATGGAAAGCAACAACTTACTTTTTTGAGTACTCCAATTTAATTACGATAGCGAACATTAAAATGATAATAGAATTAAAAACAAAAGTATTATTATTTTTTTTAAGTAATGTAATCTTGATACTGAAAGGGTTAAACTATCCATAAGAATAAAGGGAACATGTGAATCGATCGTTTCCGAGTAACACATGCGTGAATTTCTGTTCCAATAAGTCAAGTGACTTACTTTTCCCTATTTATCAAATAATGTACGTACATGTCGTCGAGATCGAATTAGACCGATAATGCTATGTGATCGTACGATAACAACGTTATACCAAAGGAATTTGCAAGAGACCAAGATACAGATGATATTAAAGGAGTTTAATATAGATCATGATAATTTTCCATACCCTGTATCAAATACGTTATACCAAGGTTCAATTAACCCTTATCCGGATAATCTATTTATGTAATGTCTACATATAGACTGATAAATTGGAATCCGTTGTAATATACGAGTATTAATACACGGTTTCGAAAAGGGTATACTTGATTTAATTTTAAAATAAATTTTCAAAATTACTCAGAATTGAAATACCTACTTATGAAACCAAATCAGAATTAAATGATGAATGTAATTCAATGAACTAAGAATTTTAATGCTGAAAACTTGAATACATTTTTTTCCAATAAATTAATAACGTAAGAAATTATGCGTGTTATTTATATTTATTTCAATCATGCAAGAAAAAAATGTTATTGTGAAAATAGCTCAAGATATATGTTTAATTTTATAATTACTTTGGCTTTAGTATTTATGTAAATTAATGAATTTTTTTCAGCATAGAAGTTCACAATTATTTTGCAACATGAATCAACTGATAAGCCGAACTTTTACGTGAATTCTGACTTAAGCTATTTTCATAACTTCCGACACAATTATCAAATTTCTTTTATCAGTAATCTGAAACGTAATACGAGTATACGTGTTGCATAAAAATGAAATTGTCTTGAATTTCATGGTTACTTCAGCAAAAATTGTAGCAAGTATCAAAACTGCAAGCATTCGTGGAAAATTGTTACATAAAGTTACAAATTTAAAAAAAAAAAAAAAAATAAAAAAGAGATTAAAAAGAACTGTATTCATTTTGAATTAACTCTTAATGTCAATTTGTATTTAAACCTCAAACTTTCAAATCATCCAAAAATTCCCGCATAATATTTGAATACTATAAACATATTGCGTTACCGTGAAGCGCGCAATTTCGTTTTTTACAAACAGGAGTAATTTTTATGTCAGGAAACCCGCCATATATTTCACGCAAAAATATGACAAAATCAAGATAAAATTACTCACCAAATTAAGTACGTTTGGCCGAAAATTGTAAACAAATCCCACATTCCGAGCCAGTCAGGTTCAGTGGTCGTTTGACGTTACATAATGCTCTAACCTCAAAGCGCAACAAAGGCGGGAGAAAAAGCGGAATGACGCGTAGCAGCGCGGGAGGAAAGCGGTCGAATTTCTGGATCTTGTTCTCGTGGATATTAACAGCACGAACACAATTACACGCCACGGACATCGGTAAACAGACGTACGAAACCGATAAAACTCGAAGGATTTTCAAATTAAAAACCGCACGTGTAAAAAGAAAACAACAGAAGTGATCACGGTTTAAATAGCCGGCGCAACAGTGCCGTGCGTGTTGCGTGTGGCGCGTGATGAACCGTAGTCACCCTTCGACACAAGTACGATTTAAAGGGCACATGATCAAAGTCACTCGCGAGCGACAGAGAAACATCGTAAGATCACCCGCGCTAATGACGCAATATCGACAAGTTCTTCACCACGCGAAAACTGAAAATTCACGCATAAACCACACGCAGCCACCAGGATTCCCGTTTATGCAGATTCAACACTTGCCGAATGCCGATAGCTGTCAAAATCAAAGTTGACAGGTTGAATATGCAGCTGACACGCAGCTGATGCACGGCACTTCGGCAAACACAGGCTCGTGACACTTTGACGTCACGACAATAATGCACGAACACGTTCCATGCGTGACGACTAGCCGAAATGCACGCGTGGGGTTCTTTTAATCGGGAAAAAGAAATCAAACAACCCAAAGGCGCCGAGCGTTGTTGCGCCACTGTTTCGCGCTAGAACGGATAGGCTGGTGTTTCATTTCCCTCCCCTTCTTCCCGACCGTCGATCTGTCATTTGTTTACTAGCCTGTGCTCCGACCACCGTTACGCCGTTACGCGCGTCGTATTGTCCATGTGCACGTCAATTTCGTCGAGCATCATTGTCCCGTAGCTTTTTACGAGGACGGCACACCGGTCAGGTAAGAACGTTCGATCAACCGTAAAAACCGTTGTCGAATTCGCGTAGGAAACAAACCACCGCGCACAGCATCCACATTCCACCATAGGGAATCTGGCGACCGCGCAACCGCCGGGATCAAATCACATCCGCCGGCGAAAGTAGTGCCGCGCTCTGTCGAAACCGCGAATCAAACAGCTAAAGGACGACTGCGCGCCCCGAAACTAGTAAACTCGTAGCCGACCGTTCGATTCTCACGTGTTTCTTGCGGGGAAGGTCGTTCCGTCACTGTTATCCGTTCTTACAATTGTTTTTCTTCACGCGTCCTAACCGAAATCCTTCGCCGTTTGCGTTCATCCAACGTTCCTTGCGGTATCGTCTTTATGAATCGTCGTATTTAAACGCACCTAGTTTTAAAACGGTGTTGATCATCAGGTTTTTATTTATTTTTTGTATTTCGTTATTATTCAATTTTGCGACAAATATTTTTATGTGTATTTAAAAGTCAAGACACCGGAGTGCAATTTAGTGAAAGTTGTAACAGAGAAATGTGAAATTTCACCAGTAAATGTAAAAAGCAATTGTGATCGAACGTTTTGCGAACTACGTGAAAGAATGATGCATGAGAGGAAAATTTATCTACAGATAACGCGTCTAATCTGATCAATTATCAGGCTGAATGTTTTAAAATCTTATTGTTATTGTTTCGCGTGATGAAAGTAAAAGCAACCGTGGGAGAAGATTACCGTTCCTTCCCACGAAACAGTCGATTCACTTTCGTTCGTGTTATTTCTTCCATTTACATTCAATAAACGTCCTGCTGACAAACATATCGCGTGATTTGCACGAGTAAGTTAAAAGTCGGCGACGAGGTTCGTTTTAACCTACGTAGTGTAACAGTTGCACGCAGCTACGGAAGTGGCGTCATTCGTATTTCAATATGGCGGACACTGAACATCATAAACAGAGTGGCGATTCGTATGCGGGTAAGTACTGTTATTATTTTCCGACGTTCCGCGACAGTGAGAAAGAAAAAGTACAAGGAACAACCGTGTTATTGTAAAATACGATTAGGAATCGCTAAAACACGACGAATACTTCGTGTAGCAGCTGTAACCTCTACTTCGTTGTCTCTTGTGCTTTTTTTTTGACGTTTTACTAACGCGTTAGATACATTTTCGATCCAATGGATCGGACGTTAATAATATTTGTTAGTTTAATTTAATCCTAACCACGTGGTGGACCGCCATAAGTTACCATGGTATTGGTACTTTGCGAGGGAACGTTGCTAGAAACATTTTGAACCGTGTTTGAGAATTCTGTGTTTCTAACCTTGTGAACACATACACATACTGTGTACGCATTATCATATGATATGCTGCTACGTGATTATTGTTTTGAAGCTGCATACGTGACAAAAAAGTGTGCAAACTTCAGTGAAAGTGCAGAGTAATGTTCGTGGTCGTAGAGGTTATAATAGAGTCGTAAAGAGTTTTTGTCAGTAATATACAATGTTTTATTTGTTTCCAGTAATGACATAATAAACTATTAATAGTGTAATATCCTGTTCCGCATTCGTAATAATGTACAGCAACGTGATATTCTGTCAAAGGAGGATGACGTAGCCTCAAAGCATGGTGCGTAAGTGCTGCCGCCTCGCGCCAAAATTTTGAACTTCACACCTTAAAAAGGAGGGAACTTTAAATCGTGCTTAATAGCGATATACACGTCCTTGCTATATTACTCGACACAATTACCTATTATTCAGCTTGTTACTGCATTTTAATAGTCATTTGTACTTGTATGAATTCTTCGGTTTGTGTTCGTTGAATGACACACTAATAATTCAGAAACTATAAATTAACGATAAACTTGTTTTATCATATTCTCACCATGTTTATATCGAACTCACATTACTGATTTATAATATTTTTATACTATGAATTCTTTATTTTTTTATTGTGCAAAGTTTTTATTGCTATTGTTACCTGATAACATATTGTAGTTTTTAATTAAGGAAAAATGCAACAAATAAGGAAATTATGCTAAAATGCGCTCATAGAAATTCTAACGTTTTATAATTTAATACTTCGATTTTATCAACCATGACAACGAACGCATGTGCATATTTTTATCGCGATGAAAATTGCAGAGGATAAAAATTCTTCACTAATCGATAAACGCTGCACGCCTATGCAAAAATTAATAATTTTAACAAAGCAAGCAGCAAATAATTTCTCTTCTTATTTATCAGGATTAAAAGTTAAACTACTGATAACACATTTAGTTTTAATTTTAATCGAATTTTACTTGGCATTTATTGTGCTCATGCGGCACCAGTATTCTTTAGATTTTGGACTCGGTTTCTTAATATTTTCTACATTTTTATCCCACAGCAGTTTGATAAGTGTCCATACTTTATCATATTTCTTTTTTTTTTCTCTATCTTAGTATATGCTTTTGTTGCCGGGCGAAACTTCGCCTATTCCTGTTTATATGACCGGAAAAAGAAAAAGCAAATTTACGTTCGTGCACATATTGAAAAACACGTGATAATGTAACATTCGAAGCTATAATCTTAATCTTGTTTTGATGTAATTTAATGCATCAAGTTCGCATAAAATATTTACTGTTCTCGTATCTGCAAATAATGACCGTGTTACATTTCATTAACGTAGTAAAACATTACTCGTAACTTCATAATTCCGTTATTAGTGTAAAATTGATCAGTACTTATAATTCATTCGCGTCACATTTAATCGTTTATGCACTCGTGTAATTTTCAAATGACGTATGAAATGTCTGTGATCAATTAAACGCTTCCTTTTTTCTTTTTGGCTATTATTATTGTTTGCATAAATTATGAGATAATCGAACAAATATTATACCTTTGAATTTTATGATTCATCGCTGAAGGTAGTTTATTGTATATTTTCGCGAACATAAAAGATGTTGGTTAACGCAACGAAGGAGTTTTATTATTTCCGTTTTGTTCGATTCATCTTTGAAACGATATCCCCTCGTTTTATCCGTGCACCGTTCAGAAATGCGTGATAATACGTTCGGGTATCTATAATATCCATAATAAATTCCGATAAAAATCGTATCCCCGGGTACGGAACGAGGGCGAAAAATTTTCAAGAACGACGATACATTATTTCGCTTGAAATGAAATCGTTGACAATGAAACGGGCCCGAGTTGAAAAGCAAATCGTCGTTTCAAAGCAATTGTACGATGCTGAGTACCGCGTAATATTCACGGATTGAAAATGAAAGCCGTTGTGTACGCTTACATTAGGATACCGGTGGATAAATGTGTTAATATTGCTCGAATATTTTGATAAAAACAATAACAATAGTACTTTAGCAATGTTAAAAAACTTTCTAAAAGTAAAGAAAAAATGAGAAGAAATTTTGTAGAAAATTGGTGTTTTTTACTTTATTGTAAATCTTATTATTATTATTATTAGTGCACAGTAATATCCTACATTCCCTGAAGAGAACTTTGCCAACAAACTTTTTGTCTATCATAAAAATTGTTATCGTCTGCGTTGTAGGGTTAATAGAATCCAATAGATCTTAGGTTCCATCGATCGGTAATTAGGAAAAGACGGTATCAGTTAATGAATGAGAACTATGTCAATTGCCAACGGGGACTCGGTAAATCCGTCTGTCACAATCCAATAAGACCTAATACCAAGAGTTTCTCCTCTCGACTGTACCAATACACACGAAACAACATATGCTCCGATGCTCCACATCACCATACACCCGTCCAATTCGCTTCATCGGTCGCTCACCTATTTCCGTGGCTCGTTAATTAAACTCACATTATCGAATCGAACCAATTCGAAGACAGTTCGCGCTACATCGTTTCGCTATGATGCCTGTAAACATGACTTTTTGCCGAACGATCGAAGAGACGAGGCTTTACGCCGGTGAAATTGTGACCAGAGTCCATAAAAGATTTTTATGTGGCCGCGATAACGTTCGGTATTCAGCATTCCTGTCGTAAAATAAAAGTATACCCGTTACTCCATACGCAAGACAATGTAACGTGTGCTGCTTTGCGATTCTGCCTTTAAATTGCAATCATAACATCATTTTTTATATGGCTGGATTTTTCTTATATTCGTATTAGATGAAACGAGGAACTGGTGTAAAAAAATTTATTGTTTCGGTTCGTTAGGGAAAAGCTACGTTGTAAGAATACTGTGTTGTGTGAAGGTTACCTGCACTTTTAGACACGAGCATTGGTGAAATTGAGCTGAGGTCACGATAAAACGAGATGTGACGTTAGCACAAATTCATTCTTCGTAGTTTTTGTTTGACGATCGATCGGCTCGATCAAAGTACAATGATTGACTGGAGAAAACAATTGATTGTGATGTTTTGTCTTTCCTTTTTTGCTTTCAACCATCGTGCCTTTTCTTTGCGTGCATTCTGTTACAATTGCGAAATTAACCTCTTGAATTGTGAAGTCACCTCTAGCGTGATAATACTTTCCGTTACAAAGCTTGAATTATCTCTAACGTGACGCTATTAGTGGTTAACAATTCTTAACAGTTCGTAAGTTTAAACCCTTTTGAAATGGTTCGAAAAACGTAACAGGTATACGTATGCTTTCAAACACTTCGTACGTTAAATTGGTAATCTTTTGTTTTTTCACGGTTCAAATTCTGTTTTAAGAAACTTAATCCTTTTAAGGATAACCAAACTTTATTTTTATTTTCACTCATCGATTGATAACTAGGCAAATATCAAGCAGTACGTTTGTAAGGCCTAATTTAATCATTGTATCAACAGGTTTATCCCTTTGCAGTCCCAGTCGAGTGTGACTCGACATCAGTTATCTCAGGAGCTCCTTTGACGAGTCCCATTCGACATTTTTTCAAGAATGTGAATAAAACACATATTAAATTGAATTTCTTTGTTGCTTTATTTATTTAAAATGCGTTATTTGTTTGTTAATGTGAATTTCAAATAAAACACTTAAAGGCGTTGGGAGCTGCTGATAACAAAATTGAAATATAATTCGGACTGCAAAGGATTATAGTGCTGGGGATATTATTTTTTATTTATGATATATATTTCTTCCTTTATACATGCATATACGTTTGTAGCACTTAGGGGCTTAATGCTTCTAAATAATAGAATATTTTCTAAGTTCATTCTTAAATCCTACAGGTGATATCCATAGAGTTATTTATTTTATCAAATACTAATTGCAATAACCCCTTAGCCTTAACCTATGGATTTTCTAACGGGGGAGCTAAATTCAATGTTAAAACGATTGAAGAAAATCGAAACATTATATATATTCCACACTTGACAAGCCATATAAATTGTAATTAGAATTAAATTAAAAATTGAATTTTAATTAAAATATAATGCATCGAGGACACATATGTAATATGAGATGCGTCATGAGTGTGACACGATTTGTAGGGCAAGGGGTAAAACTGAACTTTCGTCTTATTGAAATCTATAAGGTGTAACAAGGAATATGAACTCAAATTTAATTTTTACAGATTTTTTAACACTATTTAAATAATTCAAATCATTTTACAGTATCTATTCAAAATCTCCGTTTCCTGTATCATTGAAATTCAAATGGTCTTTCTATGAAATTTTTGTACACGTTCTTCGATTACCGCGAGTTTCAAAGAATAGCAATGACGTATCCAAGAGACAAAAAATTAATATCCGATGAAAAGAAAATATCTCTCCTTGAACAATCCTTGAACATCCCCGAGATATATTTGCATCGTAATGTTTACGACACCAAACACCGCTTATTATCTATGCTTGGTTTATTCATGCTTTTTTTATTTTCCATAACTGTTTTATTTCTTTCAGCAACGGTTTATTCTAATATATAACAAACAGCGAATCGAAGGGATTTGATCTTTAAGAAAGCGTAGTGAAAGGCAGTAATTATCCATGCGAAATGAATTCGTTGATCTTATTTTTATTCTCTGAGCAAAAGCTAAGCTAGAAAGTCGTGAAATAACTAATGATAGGCTACTGATCTGATTCGCTTCGGGTATCATTAAAACAATATTAATTGTTTATCGTATCTCCCATCACTTGCCTTTAATCTTACAATTAGCAAAAGCGAGGAAAACATTCCCTTATACAGGGAAGTCTGTTAAGTATTTCGGACGATGTTTTTTAACCAACTCGATAATTTTACCGAATCTGTATTACTAATTTATTACCCGATATAATACTAACAAGTTATGACAAACATTAAAAACTATGAAAAACATTAAAAATTAAAACATTTATTTATGAAAATTTGTAGCTTAATGGCGATTTAATTGTGCTAAGTGGTGGAAATACCTTCTCTTGCAACATCATTTTCCCTAGGGAAACTTATACCTGATAGTGTACGCATCATACACATTATTACATATTATAACTTGTAAACAGAGGATCACTTAGACGTTAATAACTTAAATTTAATATTTTGCTTCATGCAGTACCACTTTAACCTCTTGCCACATCATTTTTTCTACAGAAGCGTCAGTCAGAGCTAAATATTTGTTGTTGCAGTGTTGAAATAAACAAGATAAATTGTAACGTTATATATAATTTACATTTAACAGTAATTTACCATTTCAATTATAATTAGAATTGTACTTAAAATCCAATTATTCCGCACTAACAGTACGGGTCAGATTTATCACATTTGAACCGTAAGGTGCGTCACGAGTCTGACTCGTCAAAATATGGCAAGGAGTTAAATATTATTCAAGGGTCAGTCTGTTAATTTATACGTGTTTGAGAATTGAGAGTGAACCTGGTATCAGTCATTATCAAAATTATCAGTCGAAAAATCGTGTTGTCTGAATTGGCTATAACAGGTTGAAAATTGATAAAATTAGTGCGTAAAATTGAAATATTCCGTTTTTGCATAACTCTGAGACTTTAATATCAACATTACACCGTTAAAGTTACATGCTGTGCTCGTTTCAGTACGTGGATTCAAGTTTTTGAATTATTGCCGTGCATTTACGAATCACAGTCTGCTACATAGAACGCACACGGTGCGTCGTTGATCTAGCATGCGTTAAACAAATATCTGGTGGAAGCACCTCGTAACCCTGGATCGGGACGGTTCGATCGTTAACTTTTACAGCTGACTGGCAACCATACCGATCTGTAATTCTTGCCAACCAGTTATGGCGATGCTGACGGTGCTTTGATTGCGTTTCTTCGTCGGCCCTGACGACGGATCGTAAATCGGGAACACGAGCGAAGACGAAACAACCGAAACGAGAGGATATCGCGGATAACGAGGTACCACAAAGAAACGAGACACGTGTTTTAGAAAGTTCCATTGCGTTTCTTTCTACCCGGTTTACCTGGTTTCTGTTTTGCTTCGTGTCAGTGTTTTCCAAAGTGGATTCAACTGAAATAACTCTATGGTTCCACCTCTAAAAATTTTCCAACGTGAATTTAATCCTGACCGTACCGAAGTGGTCCTTTAGGATCCCAGTTTATGTTGTTGTGTATCATTCGATACTTTTTAGGAACTCATTACCAGCAGTTTTACTGCATCTTTTTGTTCTTTTTTATAAGCAGAAAAATATTGAAGAAAATTGCTTAAAATAATTTTTGTGAAATAGTTAACCTTTCATAGATGTCGTCAGATATTAGTACGTCCCTGTATGTTCTTTCTCTTTTTATTCGTTCCGGTAACTGATGGATTGATATCATGGTTGTATTAAAATGAACTAAATGCATTAATTGAATCATATTTCTCTAATTAAATAAAAATGATTTCTAAATGGATGGTTTTAAACAGCTGTGGTTAAATGTGTCTTTAACGATTGTACAAAATGTAGTGTTCTTATTAATTTCAATAAAGACGTCTTATAAGAAGAAATAATACAGGTAGCCCTCCTACAACACGGTATCCTCTAACATGGTTTTGCTCTAACACGATAGGATAAATTGCGGGAACCCTCGTATAGCACTGCAACCTATATAAAATTGCGAAAATCTTTATACAACACTGTGATTCAACACTGAAATTCCGGAAGAAATTTATTAAATTAAGATTACACTAAATGAAAATAATTTTTTTTTGTTTTGTATTATACATACATTTACAAATTGCATATATGGAATTGAAAAACAATGTTTGTTTTTAATAATTTTTTGGAACATTACCTCCCTTTTTATACTGGCTCTGGATCTCATATAACATGGTTTCACTCAACACAGCATTTTCTAGAAACCGTGTTATAGGAGGGTTACCTGTATACTAGAATAACATAGCAATATAACATAGCAATATAAATGCCATAAAGTCTTTTGAAACGCCGATTGGAAATTGCATCGGATATACAAATTCAATTATATGGTATCAAATCAAGCTTTCATCCTTCGAATGCGTTTAGCATAGACTTTATTTTGTATTACTTTTAATGTCGTTATATCGTATCAGTCTTTTTAGATTTCGAAATCAGTACATACGATATGCAGCAGTCTAATGAAATTGATTACAAGCTTATCGTATGGAAGTCGAGTATTAAGATATGATAAGTAACTACTCTAGCTGTAATAAAAAACAAATCACAACTTTTAATTGCGAATCCTCTAAAATTACTATAATTTTTAAAACTTGATAAACAGATTATTTCTCCCATATTTTTGTTTTTAGAAACTGTTTCCTCTCTTGCATTACAATCGTTTTATATGTTTTGTTCAAAATTATAACTTATATTATAGGTCTTGTTATTTATACAATATTTTATATTTTTACAATATAAAACAATATTATTTATATATTCATAATATAAAGTAAGCGACTAAAATTATTTTGAAAACGTTAATATGGTAAATGTGTAAAGATAAACTTTTTTTATCTCAACGATTATTCATGGAGACGATTTTATAAATTGGAGGTGATGTTAAATTATAAAAAATTGTTTTGATCTTGTGATTCAATGATAGTCAAAGTTATCAGTCTCGAAGATCCTTGTTTTTCTCACCGTTGGCTCAAAAACTTTTGAAATGGACTTTATATTGGTCGATTAAATTGAATTATTTCCACTTACCTGTATCGTGAAAGCTGACGTCACGTTGTCTTCGCAATTGCTTATACAAATCAACGATGCAGAATGGTGCGATTCAAAGTTCAAGACTGTTCAAGGGTCAAACAATACGTCGCTCGGTTCTCGAATACGTCGGACAGAAATGTCCTGCAATATTATTTCAAGTCCATTACTTTTTTCCTCTGATCTTGCTTTTTCGTTGAATCTAAATATTAACTTACCGCGTAAAATCAAGAAGAATTAAGTATTCGGGAACGTTTTAGTTGAAATTTTAAAGTCTTTGTACAAATTGAAGGACAGAAAGGAATTTTCAAATTCAAAATCGGATAAAAATGATATTTGCTGTATCGAATTACAAAAATTTGTTGGTGCTATATCCGGCAACTTTGAAAAACTAGGAAGTTAATTATCAGCTATCGTTATTACCGACCGTGAGCTATCATTTTAATGCCATACTTGTTATTGCTTATCATCATCCATCGTTTTGCATTGTCATGATCGTACAGGACGTAATAATCTTTTAGTTCAATGCGGATCGTCTATGACCTTTGGTTGCATAATTCTTTTTAATTTTGGATTTTCGCAAGTGGTAATTAAAAGAAGGAAAAAACAAAAAGTTTTCTGTTTTCGAAATTTATTAAAGGAGCAATGTTACAGATTTGCAAAAAATATACGAAAGGTTAGAAATGGTAATTATTTCCATGCCTTTATTAATTAGCATTAATTATTACATTTGTGTTAATAAAAATTTCTTATAAAACATAAAATTTGTCAGTTTTATTAAGATTCGCTGACGAGATTTATTTTTGGCAATGGTGGTCGGAGCTTGCCTCGAATTTTGATTTTTATTTAAAAAATTTGAAACATTCGATATGTCTAAGTGTTGCATAATATACTGGTAACTTCGAAAAGTATCCCAGAATTTGTTAGATTCTTTGAATCTCTGAAACAATAAACGACTGAGTTTGTCTGCAGGGGGTTAGTATTAAAATAAATAAAAAATCGATGAGTGTTTATGCTCAAATACTTGGTTGTTTGAACACATTCTATTACAATATTGGCTCTGCAAGCATTTGTTTCCTGTTCAATAATCTCGGTGCTCAAATTCTTGTTTACCATGACATCATCGGTTGTAACGTCGTGAATTCGCGTGGTTCGCGATACTTACGGAACGACCGATAACAGATAAAAATGATTTTATTTGTAAATAAAACAGCACCCCGCAACCAAAAGATTATCAAATTAATTTCTGATATTTCATGGACGTTTGACAATTTTCGTTTCCATGGTGTTATCATCCTGTTTCACACTTTCTTGCGACCTTTTCTATCATAATTAGAGGCGAGATAAGTATTCCCATTTTTCGTCTCCTCTGACTGCATCAATTTGTCATACGATTATACCATCCTTTGAGAACGAAGACTTTGGTTTCGCTATTTATATTATTTATCACTTTTTTTCGGTTTCTGTTTTTCTGTATAAAGAACTAACTCGTCACCTTGTAACATGGAATCACACTCGATAATTCTGGGTTGTATTTTTATAATGACTGAATTTTTCATTTATTTCTGATGATAATATTAGGCAGGAATTAAAGCTGATTATTGCTATCTATTAACGTTTTCGTTACCACAGGCGACTACAGTCGTTCTCCATTCAATGCCAGTGACGTACTACGGGCAATTATAGTCGTCCTGCGTAAGATGCCGCGTTTTGTACATATGACGAGCGACCGGAGTTATTGCACATCGAGTGCATTAAAATTAAACGTGAGTGTGTGAAGAAGTTATAAATCCCCTGTTTTACGGAAAATTTTTTTCTTCGAAAGACACCATCAAAGCAGCTAGGGTTGCAGTGAGCTGACGATCTTTTTCGCGCACCATGCGTTTTGGAGAAACTGCTCGTAGTGAAAGAGTTAACAAATGAAAGTGACATTTGAAAAATAATAATTAGTCAAATTATTATAGTTGGACAAGTGAACGTTTGAAACGCGGTGAAAGGGTTAAAATATTCAGAATTGCAACCAAGAAAGATTAGAAAGTGTTAATTACACATTAATTATATAGAATTTAAATTTTATATTGCACTATCCACCAAAAATCGCTAAAACAACTAATATTGATTTTAGAAAATTAATAATTCCATTACGAAGAATTAGATTTTGAAATAGCCAATATATAATAAATATTGTCGGTATTAAATAGTTAGTACTACTGCTATGAATTTTAAACCGATTTTCAGGAAAACGTTATTTTTATTAGGTCTGTCGTCCTTTCAAAAAATCAGTGTAAATGTGCAGTTATTCGTTTCTTATTCTCAAGAACGTCCAGTTCTTTTTTCACGAATCGCGATTGCGAAATATTTATTCGATAAGTCGATCGTTTGCCATTACAAACGACGATACGATGTTTCTGTCTTTCAACAACATTCTTTACGTGCACTGATCGAGACAAAAATAACAAACGTCGGGTTAAAAATAAACCGTTCTCCGATTCGAATCTCTAATATAGGACGAGCAAGAATAATGTTTGCCGCTCGTAGAGCCATGCCAATTATCACTGCCCTCTTTGTAAATCGTAATTTCGTCGCAGAATTACATCTACCCCGAATATTTCGCGACTCTGTGCTCTTCTAGTTTACGCCTTCCATTTACGTCAAGAGAATCACTCATACAGGAAACCTAGAAATACCAACTGGGTCAAAATGACTCGTTCCAGATTTTTTAAATTTTATATTACAAAATTTATCAAAACGCTTTTATCAAAATGTAAGCTGATTTTTATTAACATAATGCATCATTTTATGTTCTAATTCGTATTCCATCTCTTATTTTTTATTCAGTTTTCTATTTTCAATTTAAAAGAAGGTATAGATTGAACATCGGTAGCTCGTTTTAAACAGGTTGGCTTTAAATTTTCATTTTTATCCATCAGAAATTATAAATAAAAATTTAAAAATTGTTGTCAGTTGGTAAAGTCTTAAATATTTAAGCCAGAATGCAGTATGCAATGCAACTGGATGCAAAAGATGCAATAATATTCTTGTTATGTCAAATTATAAATTGAAACCGTCGGTAATTCGAATTTTTGTTACAACAAAATTTAACTACAAAATTAGGGTTGGCTAGAATGTTTAAATGTTATAAAAAACAACTTAGGTATGCTATTAGACGTCATGAATGATAACAAGATGGTAACCTTTCGAACCACAATGCTCGCCAAATTTCTTGTTAAATCCAGAAATGAGATCAGCAGAATTACATCTATAATTAAATTCTGCGAGCGGTCGAGCCACTTTATAACTGATGCATAGATGGAGAAAACTTTGGAAATTTGTTAACATTCTCGTTTGATGATGCAAGGAACCATTAAAAAGTGGATCTGTCAAATCCGGGCAAAATGTGTTAATAATTAAGCCATGAGTACTAAAAGCCATAGGCATTTCATAAACTTGTTGATTATCACAATTAAAATTTTTAATTATTTATTATGCAAGTAAAGTTTTCAGTTTGGTACCTTTTGTTACAAACCTAACCCTTTTTTAAATTAAATTTCTAAAAACTTAATTATCTTTTGCACAATACCAATATTCTTTACCTGTAAAATTTCCAGGTGCTATAAATTTTGTATTCTTGACCTTTGTAAATAAATAAACGACCAAATAAAACACGATTCTTATTAGCAGACGTCCTCGTTTATACTTTACCTTTAATTCGATTTTTGAAAATGTGTTATACTACGCTTTGACGGTAAGTGAGCGAAACAAAGTCTCTAAATACAATGAATTAATTATTCGCTCTCGCTAGCAAACGTCAGACATTATCGGGCAATAGCGCTACCTGTCGTGATACAAGGTGACACGCCACAACCGTCACGCAGGTTTCACCGGTGTTCGCCGATTATGGGATGCTGCCAACTAGCAAAATCCACCACCTGACCGCTGCCCGTTCGCTGCCCACCACCGCCTGGATATTTCTAGTCCGTTCTCGTGCGACTTAGTCCGCTCGGTCGTGTACACGAAGAGCACGTATGCCCGTCTCGTTCGCGGTTCTTTTCATCTTTCGATCGAATGCCAGCGAAGAAAGATGAGCGACAGACGAAGAATCCCGCCGAGGAAACGGTACGCGGAATTGCCAAGCAAGCCTAGGGAGTACAAGGAGATCAGGGAGCCAAGAGAATCTACCAGACAACCCAGGGAATCGAAAGATACCAGGGAAAGTAAGGAAACTGTCAAGGAGTCCAAAGAACCTAGAGATCTCCGGAACTCCAGAGAGGCCAAGGAAGATATCAAGAAATCTAGGGATGTCAGGGACTCAGGGGAACCTAAGGAACCCACCAGACCCCCGAGAGCGAGGATGCAACAGGCTCGGGATAACGGAACCAACGATCGAAACATGAACCGTGGTGCGCTGAAAATGTAACGAGCTTGATCCATTCGCGGTTATGTAAAATCTTGGCTAATGTGTTTCTCGATTATTAACATCGAAACTGAAGCGCTTAGTCCCGCGTGTGTGTGTGTGTGTGTGTGTGTGTTCTATCGTCACAAGTATTCGATACTCAACACATGAACAATATGATTTAGGGCTGAAGATTTCGGTGAAACTTGGATCGACTAGAGTGATCGAAATTTCGTTTGTACACAGAAAGTTGTATTAAATTGAACGATCTGTTTTGGGATGGGAATTGGGTTATTATTGAAAGTGATACGAGGAACGACGGCGGGGAAGGTGTAGATTCAGATTTTAGCTGTGAACTAAATTGGCGTATATATAATTAGAATCTCGAGAACGCAATAAATCCGTGATAATTGTAGGTCTGAAACTACGGCCACGACGCGGGGGATATTCGATTAAATATGGATCGAACCGGGTACCTGAACTTCGAACCAGCAACGGGAACTTCAAAATGCAATTACGCGACGAAATAAGCTCTCGGCTGTAAGAGCGAACGGGATTTAGATTCTATCGAATGTGAAGGTTCGCCCGTGAGATTGGCTTGTTTCCAGAAACACGAGAACCCGACGGATTCGCGAAAATGAAACCGGCTGTCGCAACGTGTACACTCGAAGATACAATTGTGACGTTCGTACACGACAATTGGACGAAGTTCTTGTCGCGAAAGAGAAATTGATTCATTAACAGGGACCAGAATTGGGCATATTTACAAATAACGAATAATCTTAGAATAAAAATTTCGAATGGAGCTAAGTTGTTCACAAAATGTCGAACGATCTTCAAATAGAAACTTATTCCACAGACGATACGTTGTTTGCCAATAAGGATTCATCTTTTATTAAAATGATCTTTAAATTAAAAATTATTAATGGTTTATTAAATTAATAATTTAGTGAAAATTATTTAATTTTTTGTGAGTAAGGAATAATCTTTTATCGAAATATTCTTTTAATGAAAATTTATTCAATGTACAATATTGTGGATTGTGTACATTCGTTTCGAATGTTTTGTGGAATTTAGAACATTTTTTTTTTTTTTTTGTGAAACATTTTGTTGTAAAATATACAATTGAAAACTGAACATTAATGCGACGTCCGAATGTCATAGAAACCAAAACAGTCGAACAGCATCAGAATATTTTAATTTCTATTCGTATAAAATATCTTAATTTCTATTTCTCATGTGTCTACAATAACTTTTTATCGAAATAATTTTTAACACGAATTTACCCAAAGAATAGTACATTACTTGTTGAAATATTCGTTACTTTTGAGTAACTTCGTTCCATTTACGAGTTTTATTCGAATAATGTCTAATTCTGGTAAAAACCTTGTGTTATATATTTAATCATTAACGGAATTGTAAAAAATGGAAGAAGGGGATTTAGTTTTTGAGCAGCGCTATTAATAATGCAAAACAATATTGAAATAAATTAACGTTGTAGCAGAAATGCTACAAATGTAATTATTAATAGAGTCATATCAAATGGAAAAGGGGGATTAAAGTTTCGAGGAACAGTATTAATATTACGAAATGAGATTGAAGCAAATTGAAGCTTACTGAATTCAAATTTTCAGTGGAAATATTATTATGTTAATACTTGAAAGTAACCGACTGAGAGCTTACAGGATAAAAATTTTTGCATCGATATTATATTAATAATGCAAAGCAGACCAAATAAGCTTGTTGAGTAAATATTTTTAACGACATTGCTTTAATATCAATGATATAAAGCAGTAAATTGAAATGTGAAAAATTTGATGACCCTGTGTTTAATAATGAACTGATATCATTTTTCTTCTGGTAACTAATACGTTAATACTCCACGGTGATTTTATAAATCACGTTCTTAACAATTCTTTTGCATTTTAATTATTCCATAGAGTACTCGAGTCTTATTCCATGTAATATTCATTAGATAAATGTACTATTTTAATAAGATAAATTTATTAGTCTTAAACATACCAAGTATATTTAATCGTATAAATGAAAAAATTCATTAAAACACACACAGCGTTCTAATTATTACGAATGCAAAAGATTAACATAATCGTATATTACTCGTCAGACATTTATTGTGTATTTTACATTTAAAAACGGTTGAACTCGTTTATGGTGTTCTGCACGCTTAGAAATTAACCGAAGAATAGGTTTCGTTAAATGTAAGTTGAAAAATTTGTTTCCAGCCGAAAAAATACCGATGACGACCCTCGACGAGAACGTGAACCGTGTCCCTCGGCTGTACACAAACGAATCAATGGGTAAGTTTTCTTTTTCAACGATTTTACGTGTTATTTGTTTGTCATTTTAATTCTTTCACTCGAAAATATTATACCTTTTAATAGAAATTGAAAAATATTAACAAGAAATTATATTCTCACAAAAATTAGAAATAACAGTATTATGTGCTTTTAAAAATTTGCATTTTAACAATATTATACTCTAATATATTTATGATATTATCGATATGGAAGTTTTGTTTTTTAATCCATGCTTTGGAGTGAAAGGGTTAAATCTTAATATTCATGCATCAATTTATTACTTGTTATTATGGATCAAAGAAACGTAGACTAATTTCTCAACGAAACGATACATCTGCATGAATTTTTTTTTGCAAATTTCATCACGGAAATTATTATTCACATGCGAAACTCATGTAATTGCTAATACACAACACGCAACTAGAAGAAAATAATATAGCAATGGGGTTTACATATTGTAATCGTGCTACTCATCTATTTTTTTTTGTCTTTATATCCGCTTTGGCATATTTCTGTTGTTAATTTCTGCGTCTGTCTCTCACTTTACTCACAAATTACTTTCCTCTTAATTTCATTTTTTGATATAATAATATTTAATACATGTCAAGAATAGGATATAAATGTTTAACCCTTTAACGATGAAGTCTCAGCCAGTTGTGCTCGGAGTAGGCTTAGAAACTAAAATTTTTCATCGAAAAACTTTCGTACATTAAAAAAGTAATATCTAAAACAGTAGCTTATAATTAAAAAAAAAAATGCTTCTGGTACTGCTTAATATACGTACTAATTTTAACTCTTTTTCCCCTAATTAGACCATAACTTAGTTTCTTCCTTCGTTTCGCGAACAATTAACCTTAAATCATACTTGCCACAATCGGTCTCGAAAATTGCGAGACATCTCTGACTTTCAAATTCACCTGTGGATTCAAAAAGAAAAGCTCGTAGGTGCTCTCCAGTCATTAGACGAATCTCCACGATTATCTCTGTAGATATTTATTTTTTTAATCCGTTCCACTGACAGTTTATCAGAGATCTCGACATCCTGTTGGATATTTTGACTTTCATGCTTGCAATTATAGAATTCAAAAGGAATTCGTGTACTTTCTAAATAACCGAATCAATGAAATAATCTGCAGTATTTGAATTTTTATTATACGGATTTATATAATAGATTTTCGTGTTATTCAACGTTTTAATAGAATAAATTATCGAAATATCAAACGCATCGCCGGCGTTTACGGTTTGCCAGGCTGGAATTCATGTGGTCGTTTTGCGTGAATCCGAGCACGCACTTATGTTTATTCATTGTAATTATTTGCACGAGGTAAAAACAGGTGGAAATCGAGCCGTGAGAAATTTCCATGCACTTAACCGTTTAAGTGCACAAGGTGATCGCATACCACGAAAACTATTCGTGAAAATGAAAGTGCAGGGATCCCTTGAAACCTAGAAACGGCTACTCGACGATTATTATCTCGGCAATGCACGAGCAATGTTCTGAAACGTGCATACATATCCGCGTGGGGTGCACGTAGATCCCGTGTGAAGAATAATTATTTATTGATTACGTTATTTATAAAAATATATGCAAGCGCCGCATTCTTTATGGAATTAATGAGTCTTGTAATTTTTCATTTTCTTGTACCTGGGATGGATGGACAATTTATTTACTTATTATACTACATTTATTACGTATTAGTTCTACAGAGAACAATTTATAATATTTAAAACTGTTAAAACGATAAGCAAAGAACGAAAGTCGAATATGTCAACATCTAAAATTTGATGAATAGATTGCTGTAAAAAATGTATAATTTCGTTTCATAGTTATATTACAAAATTATTTATTTTTAACCCTTTGCACTCGAATGACGCTTCCGGGTCACCATATGTAATTAACTACAATATTTTAAAATGTGAAATTTAAGTCATTTATATTAATACATGGAAAATTAACGAAAGAAATAAAAGTAAATAGATCATAAGTATTAGTAACTCATTTCTCCCAAAATAAGGCTTCTAAATTTTCCAAGTTTCATTGGAAAAGAAATCTAGACTTAATCATATCCAAAAATGCTTCGAGTGCAAAGGGTTAAATTACAATTACACGTAGCCGGTATTGCTAAAGAAACAATAGGCATTGATAACATTTTTTATGAGTTAGAATTAGACTCCCACGTGTGCACTGCATGTGATACCTATAAAGACATTATCCAATTCACGCAATTTGCACTTCAAATTTAGTCGGTCCTGTGTTTAAAGATGCTTTCTTAGATGTTCGCAGATAGTATGTTTTCCATATCGTATTAAAATTGCATATTCGACGTGTGTTAATGAGATGCTTTTTATTAGAATAAACCAGTATTTAATCGTATTTAATCCACAAATAAAATTTACTGTATCTGATGTGATAACTTTTTAAGAAGTAAAATTATTTATATTGATTTTTCTCAAGATAAAGAATTATTGTATATATTAGTTCCCGTTTCATCCTTCATTTTATCTTTTTAAATAGATACGTATTAAACTACTGTTAAATTGCACGAATTTGTAACGATTTAAAGGAAGATGCGTATTTATTATATAAGAATCGTTATTCACCTTTCATATAACACGGATATAGGATTTCCTTTTGAATTATTATGTAATTATTCAGTGTCACTCAAGTGTCACGGTTTAACTTCATATTAGCTCTCGAATGAACCAATATCCATTGTCCAATAGTTGAGTAACGTGTTACAGTGTTCTTTTATGTGGTCGCTAGTTTAGGTAAAGTATCGTTGCTATCGGTTAATGAATGACGTAAAGAATGTGCAAATATAATTAACCTCTTCACGGCTAGTACTTGTACTCGATACGATCCTCCAACGTCAATGATTTATTTACGTAATGAAATTGACGATTTATTTGATAAAGCTTTATCTTGAAAAGCGTGCTCGATATCACTCGACGCTTCCCACTGTGACGATAATTTTTTACAATATTTTCTATTGATATTTCTGTACAGTTGTTTGATGAAATTTTTCAATGAACGGTGTTCAATAATTGTTTTTTTTTTTTAACATGTAGTCTTTTCAGATTTCAATTTTCAGTACACAGCAATGACGTTATCAAACAGTTTTTTATTCTTTATGTTTTGAATTATCCGATAAGCTACTGCTACTGCATGATCGATAACTGTATTATTATTATAATTGTCGGTATTCTGGTCCTATCTTTTCCTTTTATAGCATTATAAGGATTAAATTTATTTATCCAGTAATTTTTGTATACTGTCTATTTACTTTGGATAAATATTTGTAGCATTAACTGTTATTAATATATACTTAATTACCTTTTATCTATAATTACATTAGATACTTATTTCTAATAGAAAGTACTCTGTTGAAAAAACTATATTTTGGTTGACTTATTAATAAAAAAAAAAAAAAAAAATCAAACGTTTTCTGTTTTAATATTTCAATTAACAATAAAGCGTTTCAGCTTCAGTTACATAACTCTAATACTGTAATTAGAAATTTTTATTCTGTGTATTGTGATAAAAAAATTTTATTGTTGAAGCCTCAATAACAAAAATAGCATGTAACAGGCCATAATGCTTTTGATGTGTATTTTTATAGAATTATGCAATTAAGTAATTATATTTTCTCAATTGTAAACTTGGATAGACCACTTGGGTTGGCAAGACAGAATAGAACGTCTCTCAATGAAGACCGACGACGACACACCGAAAAACACGTCAGAATTAGGAAGACCTGTGGCAATTGTACTTGCTCATCCAGATCATACATTCGAATTGAACGAAGATGCCTTAGCAGAAATCCTACTTCAAGATGATATTAAGGACAGGAGTGTAGTGGTTGTATCGGTGGCAGGGGCCTTCAGAAAAGGCAAAAGCTTCCTGCTCGACTTTTTCCTTCGATATATGAATAGTCAGGTACGTTGTTCCTGAAACACCTGAGTGTATCAAATATAATTATTGGAAAGTTGCATAAGTTTCTTGAGTACGCTCATTCGATTTAACACATTCGCTATGAATATTCATTGATACGATCTGTCATTGTATTTTCTTGATGATTCATCAAAGAAAATTATACACCTCATGCACACGTTTTGTGTCACATAATGATTTGAAACGAGTTTCTCCTGGCTGAAAGTCATATGTTAGAAAATGTAAACTCATGATCATGCTATACAGAGAATGGATAAAATACTATAGCAGAGACACTTGACAAATTTAAAAACATTCTTTTTCTGCAATATTTTTTCTAACTTGATTGCTAAACCAGTCTTGGAAATCCGAGTAAGAACAATTTGAAGATCCTTCAAAATTTCTAAAAGGAATTACTATTTACTACAAATTAAACTTGGATATATCGCATAATTATTGAATCCAGTTCTAAATGGTCACCATTGGCCTTAAATTTTACCTGAGACCCATTACAAAAGGAACACAAAAGATTGTAAAATAACTTATTAAATACAAATTTTTTGTGTCTAATCAGTATATTAATGAAAGAAACTTATTTCATACAATTGTCATTATTTTGTGAACAGTTATAGTACTGAAAACGTAAAATTCAATTGGCGGTACCAAACAGTATCGTACGTTTCATAAATCTCTGTACATTTGACACTGGTAGCGAACGTGTTAATTCTTCTACTATATTTATTTAAAATTGGCTGACAAGATAAACGATATTTGACAACAGTACGATAACAATAACCAAACGGACTCCTGGTTGGGCAACGACGACGAGCCCTTGAAAGGATTCTCATGGAAGGGTGGCTCCGAACGCGACACAACAGGGATATTAATGTGGTCCAAGGTGTTTCGCGGTACTTTGCCCGACGGTGAAAAGGTGGCCGTGATCCTGATGGACACCCAAGGTGCTTTCGATAGCCAGTCGACGGTGAAGGATTGCGCGACCGTGTTTGCCTTAAGTACAATGTTGTCGTCCGTACAGATTTATAATCTGTCACAGAACATCCAGGAGGATGATCTGCAACACTTGCAGCTGTTCACCGAGTACGGTAGGCTTGCGTTGGAAACGTCCGGGCGAAAGCCGTTTCAGAAGCTGCAATTCTTAGTGAGAGATTGGAGTTATCCGTACGAGGCGAAATACGGTGCCGAGGGTGGTAATCAGATACTCCTGAGGCGGTTGGAAATTTCTGATAGCCAACACCCGGAACTGCGCAGCTTGAGAAAGCATATCAGATCTTGTTTCTCTGATATATCGTGCTTCCTGATGCCGCATCCGGGCCTGAACATCGCCACCAACCCTCACTTCGACGGCAGATTATCAGAGATTCAAGCGGAGTTCAAAGAACAGCTAAGAGTGTTGATACCAATGCTGTTGGCGCCGCAGAATTTAGTCACGAAGAAGATCGACGGTCAGGTGGTCAAGGCCAAGGATCTGTTGGAGTATTTTAAGAGTTACATGAAGATCTACCGAGGAAACGAGCTTCCCGAACCGAAGAGTATGCTGGTGGTAAGCATTACAGTCACTTCTGCTAAGCTTTCCTAGGGAAAATAAAGATGCATAGAATATCCTTGCCATTCATCTTATATTGGAATGTTACTAGAGATTATGCCCTATCACCCCATTCATTACACCACGTTACTAAATCACATTGTTGCCCGGCAATTTTACTCAGAATTTGAAAGTGAAACAATATATATAAACTTTAATAAATTTTATTTAATAGTTAACTTTTAATGTAAACAAAAGCACATCACGAGTTTACTCGTGGCCGGGCATGAAGACGAATTAACTCATGACCGGACAACAATGTGTTAATTAACTTATTTTTGAAACAATTATCCAGCCGAATAATTATCGCGTTCAGGCAATGTACCTGGTAACTTTCTAATATTATAGAGTGGCGGAGGTATCTTTTCTTACGGCACCATTTTTCTTAGAGAAATAAAGCAATATACATTTCGATTTGATATACATTTGATATACATTTCCATTTTGATTTGTAGGCGACAGCGGAGGCAAACAATTTAGCCGCTGTAACGGAGGCCAAGGAACTTTATATGAAATCCATGGAAGATGTTTGTGGAGGGAAAAAACCATACGTGGCTACGGCATACCTTGAAACGGAACATTTACGTTGCGTCGATCAGGCTATCAATATGTTTCAAAATAAAAGAAAAATGGGCGGTGATGAGTTTAGCAGAAAGTATATGCGCAGATTAAGGCAGGTGAGACAAGGTTGTAAATACGTAAGGGAAGAGTGGATTGGCCTTTACACTAAAATAAACATACTTTTTTAAATTCAGTAAATTTTTTAAAAATTGAAAAGGTAGCTTCAAGTATAATTTTCAACCACACAATACAATTATAAATTTGATAGCTGAACTCAATTTTTACACTCATTACATTAAATCTGGTTTACCTTTTTCAACTCAATTATCTTAGCCAATATTTTGAAATATTCATAAAAATTGGAAATTCGTTATTTGAAGCATTCAGGATAAATAAATTAAATTACTTTTGGATTTCCGTAAAGCATCTAAAACGATTTAATTTTGCTTAAATGATATATAAAATTTTAAGTTTCATATATTTCATATTGCTATATCAAAGGATTAACACCTTAACTGCCACATCACCTATAATGGTGACACTTGAATTTTCATAAAATGTTGCTACTCGCGTTATTAAAAATTCTTTTATTTATTTGGTCGAAAATATTCCTATTGGATACTGAAAATTATGAATAATAAAAAATAAGGAAGTATCATGGAAATACAATATAAAACTTATTAAGAATAAAATTACTACCAAATGAAGTTTTTAAGAACTCCAATGTTGCAGTCAAAGTGTTAATGAATATAATTAGACATATTGTAAGGTATTATTTTTCTACACTGTTTACCGTCGATTACACTAAAATATCCAATACTTACCACCACCATTCCCCTATCCTCGAGTATTCGATCGTTTTTTTGATGCAGGATACGCATAAAATAATGTTAATTGATTGCAGGATATGGATAGCGCGTTCGATCAGTTCAAGTCACAGAATGAGAGCAAAAACGTTTTTAAATCAGCACGAGCCGCAGCAGTTTATGTGGCTATTGCTATCGTTACGTACCTTTTATCAGTAATATTTGCCTTTGCGGGCTTGTACACAATAGCAAATATTTGCGGCTTTATCGTTTGGATTTGTATGTTGACACTTGTTTTATGGGCGTACATTAGGTACATATAATTTCTCAATACATTCGATGCCTTTTCTTTCGTTTCACCTTGCCCGTTTAATCAAAACGTCCTTATTATTTATACAGATATAGCGGTAATTACGGACCAATGGGTAGTTTAATAGACGATGTGGCCAATCTCATTTGGTATAACGTAAGTAATATAATTTATTTATAAGTATCTGAATCCCTTGTGCGATAATTATTCACGCTAATATTAGCTAATGGTGCCTATTAAGTCGCTATAACCATTAATATTTGCTTCAAGTTTAATATTCACTATTCCAGTGATAAACATTCATGCGATATTAACCGATTAACGTTTACCATTAATGATCGATTTTCTATTTTTCTTTTTCTAAACGAGAAGCATGCACAACGTTCATATTCATGCATAATATAACAGCACGAAAGATTCATTTTCCTTTGATCGTTATATCTCTAAGGAAGTACGAAAGGTCTTACGGTGTGTTTAAACAATTTTTATAATACAGGGTATTGGGAGTCGCAAGACAAATTAGAATGTACGAATTTCTTGTGGCAGAGAGATTATACGGTTCTTTACCATTTGACAATTTAAGACTCGGCTCTTAATTGTTCAGAGATTCGGTTTTTGGTACGTGACATTCAAATATTACAGAATTGACGTTTAACCCTTTCGCTACTAAACACTTCTGTACATCGAAGTATTCAATTATTTAATTTTTATATTAAGTTATATTTACACTATAGTATTTTTACAAGAGATATTTTTATATTTAATTGTCATTTGCCTTTTTAAAAATATGTACCTTGTTTCGATCGATTATAAGCACTCATAGTAGTGAAAGGGTTAATTGAGCACCCACGCACAAACACTCATTATTTCATTAATAAATCATTCTTCTCACCTTTGTAGTTTTGCACACACTTCTTGTTACTTTATACAGTTCTATATCAACATTTCATTTTTAATTAGAGATGTATGTTTCTAGAAGGGGACCTTGAATTGCAAAATGGTAAAAAACTAGTTGGCATTTCAAATCTTTTCCTACTTTGTAAATAATCCCGATTAACAGAGAGAATAATGCGAATGTTTTTATAGACTTTCGGCTCCTGATCCTAAATAGCGAAATCATTACGCGTGCGAGAGGTGTAAATATTAGCGTACCGTAATGTCCGTGATGTCTTCGAAATTGTAAAAATAATCAGTGTCCACCGCTAATGTCATACCCCCCTAATTTACACCTACAATTTCTTTGTTCTGCAGGTGACGATGGCAGAGGATGCATTGATTGTACTTCTGTTTGTTATAATTACTGCCACATCAGTGTATTCACAATATTCAGCATATAATAACGTTTCTTCCTCCCCACCTTCCTCCCCCTCCCCGCCTCCCTCTCCGTCACGTCCCCTAGCCAATTTCAAAGAAACCTTGTATCGTTTTTTAGAAATCTTATGCTCCTTGCAAAAGATTAGTATCGATATATTTTCCAGCCTGTATAATTTGTTCAATTACTACAAATGATTTTGAACGAATTCCAATTTCGTTAACGGTATCAACTTTCTTTTGTTGGTACACATTCGTTTCTCTATATTTAAAATTTTTATTTCTGAATTATTATTATAAATTCGACCTCTTTTTTTTTGTTTGTTTGTTTGTTTGTTTGTTTTTGTTGTAAGCTGAATATTAACTGGAGTGAATGTATAAGAGGTATGAGTTTACATATAGTTAACGTAGAAATATCAGTAACTTTAATTTTTTCTACACTTCGTGTTCCAAAGAGAAGGATGTTTCATGTATATGTATTCATAAGAGTAATGCAGTAATATTTGTGACTGAATAGTACAATTGCCATCCTCAATCTTCATGCCGTTTTTATATTTTGTGTTATGCCGTAGATATCAACTACTAGTACACGTTTCTTTTTTCACTCGTAATATTAAGCGTTTATAAAACTGTTGTTTCTTTTTTTTTTCCATTTAGTTCATGAAACCGCTCTACCAACAATTCGGAGGTCAATCAATGTCTGTAGCGATAGCTGCTGCTGAAATGGCTACAAACACGACAATGAATGCCACTGTCACTGCCAATGGCAAGCCTAAGATGACGTAATGTTCATTCCCTTCAGAACCGAATCTCCAGTGCATTAAAAGAAATTCACGTAAAATGTATCGAAACCAGTAAGTGGCATAACGAAATTTTTTTTCATTGTTCCGAACGTTCTACGCGAGGCCATAAGTAACTTTTGTTAATAACGTTTGTTAAGTCATGAAGCAAAAAGAAACAAAACAAAAAAAAATTGAGAGTGCGTTGGGTATACAAATTTAAAAGAAAGAAGAAAAAACAAACCGACTGTGAATGTATATACAGTATATTTTGATTACGATCCCATACTAGATTGTTGCGAAATCGTGGTTATTAGTATTGTCTGATTATTATTAGGCGTATTGTTAGAAGTATAAAAATCACCTAATTACTGGTAAAATAATACTGTAATTTGGACAGAAGCTATTTGTCTTGGGGTTGTTAATGTTTGTGATTCATTTTAATTACCTCTTTTTATATCGAAACACATGAATATGTACATCACAGAAAACAAAGAAAACAGATACTTTTACATTTTTGTTTTTTAAATATTATCAGATTAGTGTTTGATTTTTTAATTGGAAAAAGAAAATGCGTAAGCACGTTTGAAGGTCACAAAAAGAAAGTAAACGATATTTTTTACGAAGGTAAAAATAAAATAAAATCTAAACAATATATAGTTTGTATGTTTATGCATCATTCTTTGTACGAATTAACATAATTAAATTATATTTGTGCCAGATTTGTCCTACATCAGTCACTACATTGTATCGATTAATTCTTCTTTTTTTTTTCCTTTTTTTTATAAACTAAAATGTAAATACGACACCGTGTTCTTCACGTTTAATAAATTCTGTTTAAAGTTAATGATGTATGTAATTACAGTCAATTAAACACACACATATGCCATGTAGTTTATACTTTTATTAGGATCGTCGTTAAATAACTACGGTTTAGCATCTTATGAACTGTGAACAGTGTAATCTATCTCTAATAAAATAGTAATTTTGTTTTTCTCTTTTAAGGTTTTTTATATATATATATATATTTTTAACTAAAAACTTATAAATAAAATTGAACATTTTATTTATAAACGCAGCTACTAATAGTTATAGCAACGGTTCATAAGATGAATTTTGTTATTAATCTGGTATTGATAGTACTTAAATTTGCACACGTAACGAAGAAAAAAAAACAATATATTGAAAAAAGGCGTTAAAAAACTTTGTTAATCTTTAACTATCTTGCCGAATAGAAATTACTTTTAAAAAAAATAACTTGTAATTTCAACCAGTACTGACTTTTGAATATATTTTTTAAATACCATCGTTTCCGAAATTAATTTATATCATTTGTACTTAAGATGAAAAGTTGCATAATTTACCTAATAGGAATAGTATGGGATAACATGGTTTTAGGGTGGTGGTTCAGGTAAAACATTGTTTATAAACTATATCCTTTTTCTTGTTATTGGTCATTCTTACTTTGAAATGAAAACAAAACTTTTAGTGTACATTTTATACATGTTTGTTTAATTATTATGCAGTTTCGTTCGAGTATCCGGATAATTTTACAATACAGGTGCAGTTGAAGGAATAATTTTTTTTATTTTCAAATGTAGTGCAGTTCTCAATAAATTTTTATTTAATTTAAGGGTATTTTTATTGCTGTCTATAACTAACGATGAACTATAAAGCAGAAAAGAAATACACAAGAAAAAAGTAACTTTCAAGACAATTTTATTTTAAAACTTTCATACAATTTGCACTATATAATACAGCGTCAGTAAGAATTCAGAACCTATAATAAATAATGTAATGTAACTATTTCGTAGAAACATATTATATTTATCATTTAATTGTGTTGTTGCATGGTTCAAGTACACTTTTATATCAATAATATTGTAATAATAAAAATGCGTATAAATGTAACAACAATAACGTTGCATTTTGCAGCAATTTTCTTTATTGTAACTTTTAAGTAATGTAAGCTAATTATAGTGTAAATTCTTGTGAATAAAAATAAATGCATATTTTTTTATTTACAAAATATCATGTATTTTTAGTCTCCCTATAAAAATGTACCACCATGAAAAATTATGTTTTAAACATTCTTCTAACTATATTCTCAAACTTTTCATTTGCTTCTTGCATTTTCTTATTATAAATTAAAAATTGTTCTTTTATCGCCGGATTGTGTGGTTCCAAATTAGTTGCAATTTTTAGGTCATCAATAGCCCTTTCTATATCGTTCAGTCTTCCATGGGCTACACCCCTTCTATACAACGCTTTAACATTATTATTTTCTTTCTCTAAAATTTGTGTACACAAGGAAATAGTATACTCATAATTCTTACGATTTAATTGACATCCAGCCATGTTATTGTATAGCACAAGTCTTAAATTATTAATATCGCTTTCCAATTTTGCGTCTAATTCTAAATCAGGTATTGGCTCTAATGTTATAAGAATTTTACAAGCTTTACTAAACCTATGAAATGCATCTATGTATCTACATTCTTGAAATAAATGAACACCCATTTGTTTGTACTTCAAAGCTATCGAGTATTTCTCTTCGGGTGTCCATTCCCAAACTGGTTTATATGGTTGCATTTTATTCAGCGTTACCTCAAATCTAATAGTTACTGGTTTATCAACACCTTCCAATGATGGATGTACAGTAATTAAACTCGTTTCGAGAACCATCATCATTTGAATGGCTCGTTCAATTTGGCGATCTATTTGACAATTACCTTCACCGATAATTACTGTTTTCGTGCCCGAGCCATTTAATATCTCAGACTTAAATTTCTTTGTCAAATCTTCTACGGTCGCGTTGACAACATCTACGGTTCCAATACTAATCTCACAATTAGCACATTCTGTTGGTTTTTTAGAAAACCTGGCAGCCTTTATTACATCTTTTCTCACAACTTTATCTACGGATTCCCAACTTTGAAGCATCATATTGTATTTTTAATCTATTCTGCCTGCACACGAATTAACAGGTCAATTGGTTATGTTGAACAGCTGTCGAACCTAGTGTACACTGTATAAGATACATACTATACTGTATTATATATTAAACATGTAAACACTATCCTGTATGTAAATAAAATATTACACGGAATAGAAAGTAATTGTTTATTAGATACCCCAAAACACGGTGTAAGAAGAATAAGGTGAATCGAACGATGATCTCCGCCTATGACAGGTAAGCCTTGATATTAGAACAGACCATTAGATGACTCTGTGATAAGAAAGATGCAGCGGTCTTTTTAAAGTTAATTTGGAAAAATACTTTTTCACCAAGAATTTTTTACCTGATCCTTACTTTAAATGTCTGTTGATAGAAATTCGAAAGGATATATCGACGCCGGAAAGCAATTTTGCAGCAAACTCCATAATTACAACATTTCAAGTACCATATAACATTTGTTTTTCAGAAACTATATATTGGTTTTCGTATGTAAATTTTATGTAGTAATATATATAGTGTTATAGGTTTATAAATAGCAGTAGACTAACTAGAATACGTAAAAGCACATCCAAGTATAGATTTATAACAATTTATGTAATTAAACGAAGTTCTATGATCATTCAATTTGATGAAGGTGACGCTTCATCTAGTTGCGAGGAGTAAAACTCTTAAAATGAAGTACAAAATTGTTTTTTTCTTTTTTTTTTTTTTCGAAAAATGAGCCACGTTATATGATCAAAACATTACAAAAATAACTTTCCCAATAATTCCAAAAAATGTTACTTTTCAAAGCTACAAAAACATGCCACGAAAGGGGACTGAAATAATATAGTCATCTAGCGGTAGCGACGAAAATTTATTTATTAAGAACTGCCAGTCCCTATATGAACTGTGGTGCCAGGGAATGTATCTGATGAATCCGGGCTCCATCGGTAAATGTATCTAACGATATTGGTAAATGCGTTAAGTATAGTAGATAAATGAACAAATAAACCGCTTAATGGATAAATGTAGATCGCTGACATTATTCATTATACAGGATATCCCAGAACTTGAATACAGTTTTGTTCCGAAATAAGCAACAAACTCGGGACCGGCCAGTTGCTTATATTATCAGGTATGCTATTCGGCTTGACTTTGTTCTCGAGCGAGTTGAGGGGAAATAGCATAGAAAAAACAGGGGGGTTCGATATAGCGACAAGCTATAAAGTGATCGGTCAAGCAGTAGTGTTATTCTTCGGAGAAGAATAGAACATAACATGCTTTCTCATTTTAACACTACATATTTGCAATAGTATTCTTCATTCACCCCAGAATCACTAATGTCAGAGTGAGAAAACATTATCAAACCGAAAGTCTTAAAAATCTTCATCGATTCAAACTCTTGAAATGTTTTAGATTGTTTCGAAACTCTCGACGGATATGACACTTTGAAAAGTATTGGCCGCTTCGAAATTCTGAACGGATTCAAGACACGAAGCCATCGTTCATGCATTTCTTTCTCGAACGTTATCATTGAAAAGGGTGCTATAGCGTGTCGAAAAAGTGTACGACCTGCAAATCGTCAGTTTTCGAGTTCAACTGATTAATATGAATTAACAATTGTTTTTAACATTTACTGAACGTATCTGTTCTATTGGAGACTATTAGAAGAGAACGAATAAAATATTTGGTTAATAAGCAAAGTTGAATTGCTATTAAGAAAACAAACGTTTGATTAAAATCAAATTGACAATTTGAAAGCAATTTAAATAAAGTAGAATGGAATCTTCTATACCGATAGCGATGAGGGTGGTAATAGGAAAAGTTTCTTTATCGACGACTTCGGCAATCACTTCATGTACCACGTTTTTGGAAATTAACGCTTTTTGGCACCACTGATGGCATTATTTCCATAGAATTTTGAACGTAGATCACGATACATTAGCTGGAAAAATCACAAAATAGTTTATTTTTCGAAAAAACACGATTTTCGGTGTCGTTAATTCTGCCGCTCGTTGGTAGGTAGCGGCACCTATATCATTTTCAAAATAGAACTAGTTTACTAAAGTTATGCAATGTTTTTAATTTATCAAATTATTTCTTAATTATTTGATTATCTTTGAAAATGCTTCAGA
This sequence comes from Anthidium xuezhongi, assembly GCA_022405125.1. Taxonomy (NCBI): domain Eukaryota; kingdom Metazoa; phylum Arthropoda; class Insecta; order Hymenoptera; family Megachilidae; genus Anthidium; species Anthidium xuezhongi. The sequence goes on along the minus strand of CM039640.1, from coordinate 937,685 downwards.
AATCAAGAAATTGTTATATTTTGGTTAATAACATAAATACTTGGCGTAGGATATAACCGAGATTGATATGGAATAAAGTATAACAAATTTTTAATAACATTAATCCTTTTTTTACACAAATTTACACTTTCTTGTAAGCATAATCGATGTCATAATTTATTTAATTATTAGTTGTAGTTATGTGATTTTATATAACAAAGACATCAATAATACATTTTTAGCAATGTTCTAAATCCTCAATTTTAACGCTTCGAATGAATTATGTACGATGTAAGAGTAAATGTAAAAATTATTTTTACGATTATTTTAGGGAAAAAATGTATTTTCTGCTTCGTTTTGCCGCTCATCGTAAGGTGGAGCTAAAGTTGCTATTTTATAGTCCGAATTAATGGATTATAGAATCATATAAAATCCAGAACGATCCGAACGGTTGTGCGTTTATAAATCAGCATACGCTGCTAAATAAATTTTTGGACGTTCTTTATTGCACATATTTGAATTATTTTATTGTTTTTGTATTGCTTAGTGCGGTTGTCCATTTAAAAATGTCTCCTGTCACGTTTACTCAATAAGGTTATTTTGTAAAGTGTATGTGACAGAACACATACTTTCTTTATTTATTAAATAAAAGAAAAACTTATAATTGGTAACGATACCATGAATACTGCTCATATTAATTTATTACCTTTACTTGAGTCTAATTTTGCTCAAGGAAATTGGAGCGAACTGTCAAAGATCCTTAATCCTAAATTATTTACAACAGCTGATTCAGAGTATGATTTGTCTTTTGCAATATATTTTATTAACACACGGTCTATAGTTAATATAATATGTTATCAAATTTCAGGGATTTAATTGCTTTGCCCGTCCTAGCTAAAGTAGCACATATCCTTACTACGGAGGATTCTGTTCCTAACAGTATAAAAATTACTTGCTTAAAATGTTTAGGAAATTCTTGTTTCAATAGTTATATACACAAAGAGTATACTTCAAATTATGTCGAGAGGGGAAAGTATTGCAACAAGTTATATTTTGCTTTAGCAACAAATTATGAAAATTTAAAAGAGATTTTTAATTTATATCTTTTTGATTCTTACTTTCCCTATGAGGGTGTTATAGAATGGACATCAGATTTTATTAAAAATTGTAACATCAATGAATTGTCGGATGATCAGTCGGAAATTTTAAGATTAAGTATTCAGTTTTTATGTAATTTATTTACATTTGCATTTAAAGATCCAGCTTTCCCAGACAAATATGATATACCAAAATACCTGTATGATGTTAGCTTAAAAAATATAATAATGTAAGTATAGTTAATATATCATTATGTTATTGTATTTCTTATAAAAATTGCAATATTAGTTTGTTTCTGTATAATCTTTTCTTCAAATATATTTTATTTGTTAACAGAAATTTAATTCAACACGATCATATTCCACTTGTACGAGCTTCATGCATGTTTATACACAATGCCCTCAAAAAGTTTGAAGGACAAAATTTCACGGATAAAGAAGAAGCACAGTTGTGTTCTGGACTGTTAAAACCAATTAAGGAAGGCTTTGAAAGTGCTAAAGAAATTTTGATGGTTTTACTATGTCAAACGAATGTGTTACAGAATATATACGACCAATTGAGTATTCAAGATAAACTTTACTTATTAGAAGTAATTTATAATGAACTGTCAAAATCAGTTTACGAATCTAAAGAGAAATCTGTATTCACTAAGGAGACCATTCAATTTCTAATCGAAAGATTTTGCAATATAAGTGACTTAATTTTGAAAACAGCCAATGCAGAAATAGATAGAATGGAACCTATGGAAGTTGTGATTCTACTTGATATTCTGGGAGTTCTGACCTGTGAATCTTCCCAGGAATATACCTTTTTAAAGAGTTACAAAAGTCTACTTATCAATTGTACTTGTAAGTATTCTATAATTATTCTGATATTGAAAAGCATTTAATACCTTATTCCCAATAGATCTACTGAAATCTATTCATACTATTGGAAAGCAGTTCAATAATTATTTCACACCATTACAAAAATTGAGCGACATGGCACCAGCTGGTCAAGGCCTGAAAACTAATGAATCAGAAGCGAATTTGTCTGAGAATGAAGGTAATAAAAACATAGCAAAGACTGATATCCACAGCCATCCTGCCTTTGGTTTTAAAGCTGGTTTGATAAGGGTCATTGGGAATATGTTGTACAAGAACAAAGAATATCAAGACACTGTAAGTACTTTATTTGTAATCATTCTATACTTAAATTTAATCTTTAATTTGAATTCGTATCTGTGTTCCAATTTAATACATATACTTCGAGTGTATAAAATCGTTATTCCTTTATTTCATTTTGTTATCTTCGATCGGCAAAGTGAGCAACATTAAAGTTCCGTTCCCCGATCCAGCAAGTAGCGCTCTCAGATCCATGACGGTAGCAACAGGAACTGTAATACAAATTGCACCGGGTAAGCCATAAGGAGGATCGTAATCAGGATCGGGCGAAAAGAAATTCAACGATTCTTAAGCAATCGATCATCGATCTAATATTTTTTTATAACGATCCCGTTTTTCTCCTATGCTCTCGGATCGAAACGACGATCGTTCATTTATCACGTCCGCCCGAGTACAAAGACTTTTTGCGCTATAGATCATCCTCTGACACGCAAAAAAATACTGGGAACGTTGGTTACATACAAACGTTTCAACCATGAAACAACTTTCTCGCTCTCTCTTTCGTTGGCCGGTTTTTCTTTTATTTAACCCTTTATTATGTACACGGGCTTACGAGTGATCGTTATTGCCCCTTATTGATTTCATCTCTCGAGCACAAAAGAACGAGAACGTTCTCGCGCCGCGCGCACTGTTCACCGAACAAAGGAAAATTAAGTATCCTGTCCGAGTCGAAGACGCGGCAATTTAGCCGGCAATCGGATACCACTTTAATATATTAGGTTCATGCAAAAGATTTGTCGTACGTTTGAGTTCAAGTATGGATATATTTATTTACACGATGTTATATCATCCGCACAGTGTCAAAAGTATGTCTTAAGCTCGTTTAGAATGATAGAGTTTGGAAAAAATGGAGCCCAAACTTTGTAGAATTGGGGATGGTACAAAATGTATAATGATCATGATAATGGTCTTTCAGATGGTAGTTAGACAACAGAGTAGTTAGTCAAATACAACAGAGTATGCTACAGCAAAGTTACTACTCGTACAACAATAGCAATAAATTTGCTCTAAAATTATATGCTAATACAGCGATGGTGAGCCTTATTTGGTGGTGAGTCAGAATCAAATTAAAATTTTGTGAAATTTCAATTAATGTCAAATGTTTGGACCGAGTAATTTTTGTTTTGTGTTTCACAAGAGTTTGGAATTTAATTTTCATATAACTTACAAATTGTAAATTACAAAATTCACCAGTTTTTGTACCATATTTTAGTTTTCTTTAATATTATTTGTTCAATATCATCCCATATATTAACATGGTATCCAATTTTCGTTTTCTTGTATTCAAACAATTTTATCGACTTGTTGGCGCACAGAAGGTTTCTGTTTCTTTCTTTATCGATATTTCTTCTCCTTTCCCTCGAGGAGGAAGAGGAACAAGGAGAAGAGGGTGTCGAAGGCGATCGTGTTCTTAAATTTCATTTAGTAAACACAGTCCTTCGTGTGCAATTGTAAATCGCTCGTAAAATTATGCGACGCTCTCCTGGCTCTACACCAGTTACCCGCGGACCCTTTTATAATAAAATTTCCCCGTGCACGGTTTTATGTTTATGTCCCCTCGAAGCTCGAAAGAAATCTCCGGCAAGGTCTTCTTCTTGTCAGCTTCAATTTTCGAATACGTACGACGAGATTCGTGTACCTCGCCGATTTAGGGACTTCCTCGTACAATGTATCGTCGTTCTCGAAACGGTGGGTCGTTTCTCACGAGCGAGACTTTGCAAATGCAAATTCCGAGTATCGAGAATTTTATTTTTACGAGCATCGAAATCGACAAGGGTGTAGGGGGTAAGGTTCAATCGATTGTTGTAGAAATTTAAATTCAGATAAATTTCCTCGGACAAATTCAATTTTCATCTCGCATTTAATGTGTACTAAAATGATTTCTGAAAGGAAGTTGTTTTTTTTTTTTTTTTTAATGAAATATACGTTAATAATTCAGAGACCGAATTGGCGTATATCAAACGTTGAACTTTTTGTTCAGTGAAAATATTTATCCGAAAAGATTTAACGTTGAGGATAAACATATTTTTAATGCGAATATAAGCTAATTTATTAGGTGGTTATAAAAATTTCTCGTTTAATTCTCTTTTTATAAGAAACTTGAATTACGTCGGTTGTAGTTGGCGAGTTAAATTATCGTTTGGGGGTTAATGGGATCTCGTGTTCCGCTTGTTAGATATGCTGGTGTTGAAAATAATTAACTTTTCTAAAGTGGAGTTTACACCGACTAAACTATTTCCTTTAGGAATTATAATCTGACATAAGAATATGTAACTTTTGCGATTTTATTTGAACTAAAAAATAATTAATAGTAGATACAAACGATTCTTCACCTTTTAGGTATATTTGACTGGTCAGTCATGGATCTAATTTATTAATATTTAACAAATTTTTATTTTTCATGTGTTTTGATTGACGGGTATCGAATCGGTTGTGATTCGATCTAACAGAAATATAGAGAGATACTTTAATTATATTTTTACAAGTATTTATAATATAATGTCTTAAAACTAGATAAAATAAAATTAGAAAATTTTAAAAATGAAAATAATATGGGAATGCAAAATTAAATTTAAATTATCGCTATTCTAGCGATGCGTCGTGCAATGATTTAATTTAAAAAAAAAAAAAGAATAAATTGAATCAGATTCGCGCAAAAAGTTTCTTAAAATGAAATCAGCGTTCAAGGGGTTAATTTACGTCCGGGTTTATACCTGAAAGTTACAGAAACTCGCACTTTTCTCTAAACGAAACGACATTCACGACTCGATCCCCGTCGGTTTTATTTAATATTTATGACGGTAATCACGCGATTTTATACGACGGCCAACATCTCAACGACACGTTCAAATATATTTTCAGCTCCGCAGCATAGACGCCGTGCCCCTGCTTCTGGACTGCTGCAATATAGACGCGAAGAATCCACGTAAGTTCCTTTTTTACACCGGTCCCCTTTACCGCTCGCGCGTTTTAATTAATCGTTTATTGTGATACGCGGCGATGATTCATATTTCAACTAATTAACGGGGATCGACGCCGTATCCCGGCGCGATTCAATTTCACGCTTGCAGTTATAATGCAATGGACGATACTGGCCTTGCGGAATTTATCCGAGGATAATCCTGAAAATCAAGAGATCATTAGGAATTGCACGAGGGTCGGTGTCGTGGAGAGCAGCATCCTACAGGAAATGGGATTGACTTTGCACGAAGAGGAGGGAAGGAAAATTGGTATCGTCCCGTTGGATTGCGTTCGAGAATAAATATTTATTTAATTGGCTGACGTTTGATTCAAATATTTATTATTTGATTGATTCAATTATTTAATTATTATTGTTACACTTTTTATATTTGGGTCACGTGAATGATTATATGTATCGAATTTAAAAATAAATTCAGTTGTTTATTTTCTTGTCAGTTCTTTTCTATGGCGGATTAAATTATAGTAGCTTTATGGTGATTAACCCTTTGCACTTCGAACAATTTTTAATTTTTTACTATGAGCTATCAACTACTCCAGACTATTTAATCTGTTTTATCATTAAAAAAAAAAAAACGAATGCATTTATAAAAATATATTTTATTAAAAAAACAATATTTTTTGTAGATGTCTTTGAGTAGTAGCTTATTTTCCAATACTGCCTCAGCGGCGACAACGGAGTGCAAAGGTTAATGGAGCTACTAAATAATTTTATTAGTAAGCACTTTTAACTATTAAGGAGTGCTGTTTATCATTTTCACAATCTATCGTTATTTTTATGGCTCATAATTTTAAGTACCTAATACGAGTATTTCTGATTGGGTAAGAGAAATAATTCCTAATAATATTTTCAAATATTCTTAATAATGGTAACGATAGTCTTATAGTATTTCTAAGAGTATGAATCTTTGACATTCTTCGACGGAATAATTGTGAAAGTAGTGTATACAGGGTGTCCCAGAACTCCTGTAGGAGCCGGAAATAGGGGGTAGCTGAGACTATTCTGAACAACAATTTCCTTTGCAAAAATATCGAATGGGGCTTCGTTTTTGAATTATTAAGCAAAAACACTGACCAATCAGAGCGCGTCTCGGGCGCGCGCTCAGTACCGTCAGTGTAGCGTCGAGCCTAGTCGCCCCGGGACAAGCGCCTCGGTAGAACAGGAAGCGTTAAACACAAGTAATATTGAACATAAAAGTAAAAAACAAATGGTAGAATGTTATGAGAGTAATCGTACCTTAGAATAAAGGGAATGACTGAATGGCTGGATATCCCAACAGAAGGAATAAGTAAAAATTGCAGAATATTTTCAAATACATTTTCGGTAATTCCTAGAATTTCAGTGACGTCAAATTCCAGGAATTTTCGGAAACCCTTTATAACCAATTTTACTCTTTTCTGTACCTTAAATATATTTTTCGCTTTTTTTTTACTTTTATGTCTCGAAACTTCTGTGCAATGTTTCTTTATACTATTTCTCGCTTTTTAAGTGAAATTTTTTAAGGACTGGATAATGGAAGTTAGGTTTATAAATGAACAAACAATTGTTTTAGTTTCATTTGATGTTTATTGAAAATTCTTTCAATTATGTATGTTACATAAAGGTTACATTCTTAATTCTAACGCACTTAATTCTAACTACTAACTGTAAAAGCTGCATTTATTCAATAAACTACATGATTTATACATTCAGCTTTACAATAGTTATTATATTATTTATAACTAACGTTTACAATTGTAACTTTGCGAGATTGCTGCGGAGGGAGTGGGAGGTCCGATCGGCGGACGAGTATTGTTCCCTCGCTCGTACAGTGACGCGGAGGAAGTGAGAGGTAAGATGCTCGTTGCACTCTTCTCTCTCGCTTTTACACTGACGCGGAGGAAGTGAGAGGTCCGCTTGGTGGACTAGTGTTCACTCACTCGCA
>CM039640.1:784200-930441 GCA_022405125.1 Anthidium xuezhongi | reverse complement strand
GACCTCCCACTCCCTCCGCAGCAATCTCGTAAAGTTACAATTGTAAACGTTAGTTATAAATAATATAATAACTATTGTAAAGCTGAATGTATAAATCATGTAGTTTATTGAATAAATGCAGCTTTTACAGTTAGTAGTTAGAATTAAGTGCGTTAGAATTAAGAATGTAACCTTTATGTAACATACATAATTGAAAGAATTTTCAATAAACATCAAATGAAACTAAAACAATTGTTTGTTCATTTATAAACCTAACTTCCATTATCCAGTCCTTAAAAAATTTCACTTAAAAAGCGAGAAATAGTATAAAGAAACATTGCACAGAAGTTTCGAGACATAAAAGTAAAAAAAAAGCGAAAAATATATTTAAGGTACAGAAAAGAGTAAATTTGGTTATAAACGGTTTCCGAAAATTCCTGGAATTTGACGTCATTGAAATTCTAGGAATTACCGAAAATGTATTTGAAAATATTCTGCAATTTTTACTTATTCCTTCTGTTGGGATATCCAGCCATTCAGTCATTCCCTTTATTCTAAGGTACGATTACTCTCATAACATTCTACCATTTGTTTTTTACTTTTATGTTCAATATTACTTGTGTTTAACGCTTCCTGTTCTACCGAGGCGCTTGTCCCGGGGCGACTAGGCTCGACGCTACACTGACCAATCAGAGCGCGCGCCCGAGACGCGCTCTGATTGGTCAGTGTTTTTGCTTAATAATTCAAAAACGAAGCTCCATCCGATATTTTTGCAAAGGAAATTGTTGTTCAGAATAGTCTCAGCTACCCCCCATTTCCGGCTCCTACGAGAGTTCTGGGACACCCTGTATAGAAAACGAGATGCCAAAATTAATGAAAATAATATATCTCCTTGCAACTTCGAACCTCTCAGTTGTAATTTTATTTATTTATTCAATAGTTAATACACTTTTTAATTATTGTATCCAGTATAGGTCCTGTTTTCATACATGTATCCCTGCTCAAATTTCTAGATATTTTGAAAGATTCATTACTTGACGTTATAATTCATTGTGTAATTCGGAAACGAATTACAATTCATTTTTTAGAATCGAGTTCGTTCGTAAGGACGCATTATCGCGAGTCACGTTAATGATGTCGCTATTTATAACGCTATCGTATAGTGTCGATGGCTGATAGGATAAAGCGTACCGGTGATCTCTTTATCGGGAATTAGTCGCAATAATTATTCGAACGAATGTGTCTCTAGTGGCGTGTGTCGGCTGTAAAATAAGCCTACAATTATAGTACACGATAGGTACCATTACGTGAAATATGATATCGTATTGCGTAAAGAGACATTATATATCTGCATTCGTGGCCCAGCGTGATTTACGGTACAATAAAAGCTGCCACGGGTTCACGGTCTATTAGCAGCCACTAATGCAGCCGTGCACAGCTATCATCTAAATTCGATTTAGCCGATTATTTATCGTGTATACGCATCTGAACGTTCGCACAGTGACATCTCATTATAATATTCCCCTCTTGAAAAGGAGTATCGATACCTTATCGAACGGAAGCTTGTTAACGCACTTTTTCTTGCTAGCAACTGTTGACTCAATATTAATCGATGAACTTTCGATCTCTAATAATTCATTTATGAGTTAATTAAAATACAAGTATCCCTCTTACAATACGGCATCCTATAACACGTTAAGAAAATTGCGATAACCTGTGTACAACACTGTACTTCTACAGCACTGGATAACATGATTTAGTTACATTAAATGAAAATAATATATTTTGTTTTGTTTTCGTTTTGTGTTATAATTTTAATGTTTAAAAAAAACTGTTTGTTCTTAATAAGTTATCAGAACGTAAAGTTATCAGAGTGTAACCTACTGTTACAGGAGGGTTACCTGTAATACAACATTAAATGTGCTATAATTAACTTTCGAATGAAAGTTCGATAATGAAATTCAGTATTAAAGCTTCTTCTTTATTTTTATTTCGAAGAATACCGAACTATTCCTGAAACTAAGCATTTTTAATTACAGTAAAGGGTTTAAACTATTTAAATTTGATATCACATCTTTCTCGTTACTTTTATTTTGATCATTTTTAAATTAATCTATTTTAATTAATAATTTTATGTTTATCAAACTGTAAAATTACTTAAAATCAAATTATAGACAGAATATCGCAATTTTTGTCATAAATTCTTCAACACGAAATCAATTTGTATAAATGTTTAATCGCAATGTATCATAAAATTATTCTTTGTTAATAACTTATATTATATAATGATACTTGTAATTATTTAAAAATAAGTTTAGGACTATTTGTTCTGCGACATTATAGGAACTAGAGGAACTATAATCATGCGACTCATCTTTCGTTGATTTGTATCACTGAACCCATAATACATCCATGTAGTTGGGCCCACGGTTCGGCAATTATTCTCGTTCCACGAGATTTCGACTTGATTAAGGTTAATTAAAATACGACTTTTGATAGATTTAGTAATAGCAATAAGAAGAAATAATAGAAACTGAATATTTACATACGTAGTTTTATAATTAAAGAATAGTTATAACTTTTATTAATAATAACTCTATCTTATTGCCTTATTACTGTTAGTATTGTATGTCATTGGTTTATTGTAATTTTAAGTCCATTAAAACTTGACGTCTAACCAGGTCTAACATCGAATATATTTTATTACTGTCCTTTAATACCAGAATAACAGTACGTATGTAACGGTAAATGTGATTAATCCGGTGATTATGTATAATTCCTAGTTATTATATATAACCGCCACTAGGTTTGGTAAATGTGATGAATTTACGATTAAAAATTCAATAAATGGCTATTTTATATCACACGGAATAAGTGACTGACATGGTTTGTCAAACGAAAAACCTAAGTAGAGAAAATGATTGTATTATTAGAACTCACACAAAACAATTACATATAAAAAACAAACTAAATCCATATTCTAGAGAAAAAGATATTTTTCTAATTAACGTTTATTGCTACTATTATAAATTATTCAATATTCTAAGTTTACTTATTCAGACATTATTAGACTAAACTCTTCGGTTAATTTGATAAATATTCAAGAATCCATCACATTTACAAACCTAGTGGTGATTGTATATAATAACCGGCAATTATACATAATCACCGGATTAATCACATTTACCGTAACACATATAAGTTTCGTATCGAATGGGGTAATATATGGAGATCAAAACCTATAAAAATCCATAGTGTAATAACCAATCTTTTTCAAGATATTCCACGTGATCATATGAGTAGGAAAGAAAGAATCATTAAAAACCTGGATTTCCTCATGAATTTCTCATAATGAAAACATAACCCTCCTTTCTGCTGCCAAACCCCACTTACAGTCCACCACCTCTTGTATGAATGCAAAAAATGTTCCTTCCAGCTCCTTAAATTAAAAATTTTCCCGAATATTGCCCTCATGACTAAAAAGCACGTTAGAAATAACATCAAACTCCTGAAAGAAACTAATCTCTTCCACAAGATTTAACGACATCATAGAACATCGTCGCTAACGATCTTTTTATTAGTTGTAAATGCGACATAAAACCTTAATTAAAACGAAGAATGTTTCGTATTCAGATTTCTCAGTTATGTTTACCTATTATTTCAAACAGTTCACGTCACGATTATTACATAAAATAGAATTCAATTTACCGCATGATTTGATTGTTATTGAATTTTCCAAGTAACCCCATAATTTCTTGTTCTACGAATTGCCAGCGACGTTGTTTATGAACATATCGATGCTTTATTTCCGACTGAAGTAGAAATCAACGGATAATCGAATCGATATCTTGATGGAAATCCGTTTAACGTGAGTCACCCAGTGTAAACGCATTATAAAACGTAATGATACGTTTCTATCAATATAGAACGTGATTCACGATCTAATCGAGTCTAACCAACAGTTCGTTGATTTATAGTCCATTGTGAGTAAAGAACTGCATCGAGTTCTTTCTATTTTGCGTCTCATTATTATTCATTATTACGTTGCGACACGCTTCTTATTCGATTAATTCAATTGATTCAGATTCTGATCGGTGGAACTTGAAATTTTATACGATTTCAATAAATTCCTCTATTCTAACAAATACAATGTGAAGGGGTATAGCCGGGTAAGGTGCTCAAAAGTGCCCCCAAACGAAATTCAACGTGTGATACGTCATTCGATAGCTTATTGAAAAAAAAAAATAATTTGTGCCTAGTTTCAACTTTGTATCTCAGCTGGGGGGTAATAAAGGGGAAGACTAAAATGTTAGATACAGTAGATTGGTAAAAAGTGCAATCATTCTACTTATTATTATCAGAAAAAATATGACTCGTTTAATTTTTTACATTCTATGTGGATCATTTGTTAATATTTTATGGAATTCATGGCGGTTATAATTTTATATCTTTTTTATATAGAAAAAGATTGGTGAGAAAATGACTTATAGTAATTTTTATAATGTATCGTGGAAAATTATTAATTTTCAAATTTTAAAGTGAATTTGCTAAGTATTTTATTTTCTTAAATAATACTTCTAAGAATATTACATTACTTTAGTAAACAATATTTTAAAGAAAAGTCAAATCGTCCAAAAATATAGTATTCCAATTTCCAAGATTTCAAAAGCGTTAAAGTTTCTAAAAACATGTCTTTTTTCAATTTCTATTTAAAAAATCTAATATTTATTCAAGAATTAATTATTTCAAATTTACAAATTTTATCCAATTACATTAAAAACCTTAAACTCAAGTTACATGAAATTATTAATAATGCTAATGATCCAATCAAATTGCAAATAAATTAATAAATTTCGACGAATGAAGAAGAATTAAATATTTAGTTTTTAATGTTCTTCGAGTTTTTCGATTCGGACATGTGTCCCAAGGTAGCGGATTAATAAAGCCGCAGGCAATCGTGCAGACGATTATTAAACAGATGATAATCCCCTGTTCGCGAATCAATTCGTTTCGCCAAGTAACACTGTGAACATTTTTTCTAAAAAGTCCGCACAAGGAATGTAATATAATATTCGAAAGGACACGCCGCAGGCCCGCAGGAACCCCAGGGGAGATTGCTTTTAATTTAAATATCAAGCGATCGCGGACGATTAATCTCGAACGACCATAATGACCGGCAATTAACGAGAAATTTATCAGCTGATTATACACGGGGTTAATTGTGTCGGATAATGATCCCTTCGTAAAACGAAAACGGCGGATCAGAAAGGAAGGAAAAAACAGAGAAAAGAATATACCAACATCCTCGCGGTTTGTTACACCTTAACCCTTTCAGATTCTATGTAAATTATATTAGGTGCGTGCAAAAGTTGCATCCATTTTTATGATGCGAATTCTGAATAAAAGATTTAAGTAACAAGTGTGATAATAAATGGCGATAGGATGGTTAGTACGTTTTGAGGAATAAATGAATTATAAAAGGCCATTAACACTAGAACTACCGACGTTTAATCTACCCTTTCTTTTAAACTGAGAATAAAATAGAAAACGAAGTAAATAAGGGTTGAATATAAGGGTTCTTTATATTAATAAAAATAAGCTTAGATTTCGACTAAAGCGTCTTGATAAATTTTATTTTTTTATAAAATAAGAAATCTGGAACAAGTCATTTTGACCCTTTCGGTAGTTCTAGTGTTAAATAAGAAAATATCGCATCAGCCCTTTGACTGAAAATAAAAAAAAGATTTCTTTTTAATGAAATTAAAGAAAGAGGGATTAAAGTTAAAATTCACGATAAATAATTATAAAATATTATCATTATACCGAAACTTGTAAATATAAGAATAATCGTTCTAGAACACCGAATTTAGTTAATAACGGTGCAAAATTTGAGGAAATAACATTAACTTCGACGGTGTATGAGTTTTAAACGACGAAGGATCAAAGCAGTGGGATTATTATATCAAGTTACCAAAATTAATATTGTCCAAAAAGGTGCATTCATTATATAAACTTGACCGATTTTATCGACGCGCTTTCACGCTTCGTCCGTTAGAATCTATGAATATTAATCAGCAAGGATGTCGAATGAAAAATCATCGACCCGATCAATACGATATTCCCGGTTGAAATTGGATACCAAGTGAACCGCAACCAGTCCCTTCCATACATTCTAGATAAATGTTAATCCATTTATCTGCTCACTATTCATCATTAACCCAATCAAAATACAATTATGTTTTTTATTTCTTGAAATTTTGAGTTTTAACAGAAATCGTGACTACTTTTCTTTTTTGTTTTTCCATGAGTAGGGGTAAGCCGTTCCTGGGGGCAAGATCCGGCGATGCGTGAGAGATAAAAATTAGTATTATCGAATGAAAGTTGGATAAAATTTATATGAAATAAATGAGGGGAAAATTGAAAAAAAAACACCAGTATTTGAAATAATTTGCCCAAGCAAAGAGAAGAGAAATCGTATCTACGTCCATCTTCTATCGTTCAACCCTTGGATACCGAAGAGAGCCAATATTTTAAGTTGAATTTCGAGTTGTTTTCTTTTCATTAAGAAAATTTGCAAGTAGTCTTTTAAAAATGTCGCATTTAAAACTACCACCCCAAAATGAAAAAATAACCACTGTTACTTTATAACTTAATAGTAATTGTAGAAATAATTCTTGCTTTCAATTTTCTGGTAATTTTAGCATAACTAACTTTTATTATTTTAACAGCGTTATAAATAGAAAAATAATAATCAAATGTTTATTAACTAACAGTATCGAAAATCCATTAATAGATTTTCTGTTTTTTGACCAGACTTCGTAATTCATGAATTATGTATCATTTAAAAATTGTATGGAGCTACATTTGTTAAATATATTTCTGTTATAATACTTCAATGATAAAGTTAATGTTCATTATTCAAACGCAACATTAATTAACTCAGAATATGGAGGTTAATTAATCTACCTATCTACCGATCTTTATCCAGTATCAGCTAGTACAACGATCCGATTTCTCGATACTGAATCGATGTAAGCGGTGCATACAAGGGTACAGGAAACATATCACGTCGGCTCATTCAGAGAAGTTTCGCGTAGGCGCACAGGTTTCAAAGGGGATCCACGACTTATTAGGCACCGACATAGACTCAATTCGCGGCTTTTATTAACACGGTCTGGCCGATTTACCGTACCACCTTTTATACACCCCGTTCGCGATGCCGGTTTTCCACGTTCCACTCGATTTCCGGTCACCGCGCTAATTGAATCGTTCGAAGGCCTTCGATTTGCATCGCCATCGCGTTCGAATCGATCGAGCGCAATCCTCAAAGACTTTGTGATCAAAACGAGAAACAAGTGTTGAATATTAAGTTTCATTTTTTAAACGCGTTGATCACCGTAGGAGTCACCGGTGGCCGGTGCTTTGAATCTTATGATTAGAAGAGGACAGTCTTTTTAGATTTGTCATTTTTAAACCGTGTAAAATTTTGAAACACCTTCGATTGTTAAAATAAGGTTTTAGCTCCTACAAACTTTGAATATATTTGTAATGGCACATTTGTTACTTTTATCCCTACCCTTAGGTGCGATTGTGACGCTGAGTTCTATTTAAAAATAGGAGACAATTGATAGAAACAGAAATATTTTATATCAACCAAACAAAATTAAAATTTCTCACGTGTTTTGCAGGGACTTAGGAGTAAGTTCATTTATTTATCCTAACTACTTTAAATAATAAATCTCAATTTCTCTCGAATATATGGAAATTAATTAAGACAATAGCTAAAGTTAGGATGGTAAATTAAGAAGGCTAGAATAGCAGTGAAACGTCGTACAATATAACTTTAAACAAAGTCCAGAGTCATCAGAAGCATCGTTGTGAAATTTCACGTAAAAATGCTCGAAAAGCGCGAATAAAGATCAATCGCTTAATTTTCGCATCGAGGAGTCCAGCATGCGGTCAAGAATCGCGGTTCGAGCTGAAAAGTTCTCGTCGTTCCAAATATCCGAGCTTTTACGGTCCATAAAGAAACGAGGGCTGCTTTTAGTGGCTATTACACGAATCGCCGGCTCGACGCAACATTTATGGCTGGTGCACCGTGTGCGGCAGTCGTTAAAACACATTTCGTGGCCCATGCGGTTGGATGCAAGATTCTCCTCTGTTTACGTTCACGATTAGACTCCGGCGCACACATTTTCCTTCGTTCCATCTTTTCTTTTCCCACCTTGTCCTGGCCGCACGATCCTGCGAACGATCATTCTAGCCAGCCTGAACGTGACTATGGACACTTTAAGTTTTACGGTTTTATGGCGGCTGACGACTGACCGTCTGTGGAACTTTTGCTGCCAAACACACGGCTGTTACTCATCGTGTTACCGAAATTCTTCTATCCTGCTCTGGCATTGATAGCTCGAACAGATACCGTTTATAGTTCGAGATGGTTGCCCTTGGAAGGAATGCTGATATCATTGGACCAGCGCGTTACCACGATACCATTCTCCGGAAAGTGTACTATAATTGGTGATTTTAATGCCTTTTCGTAGAAACGATGGGGTTAAATAGTATACGATGACTCACTTGTGTTTGGTTAGCCCAGGTCTACGTTTTGAAAAATTCAATTATACTCTATTCTTTTTTTGTTTTATAAGAATTAAAGACCTATTTACCTTAGTAAATACCATGGACGCAAGCAAAATTTAACTTTCCTCCGAATTTTGACTACTATTGTTAAAAGTTTTGAACAATTTAAGTAGCAAACGGCTGAATAATATTGCAGGTACTTTGATAAGTATTTAAGAATTTTTAAGTAGCGAGAAAATGAATTATTCTAAGTACGAAGTGTAAAAAGTATGTTTGCCTACTGTGGCTTAACTATTTTATAATTTTCAAAATACTGAAGTTCGTAAAATTAGCAAGACAACATTGAAACACTTACTTTAAAAAGACATTAATTATATTTATTTTAATGATATTCTGACACGAATTAGAGAAACGAAATCGATTCCGTTCGAACGCAAGAAATCACGAAGCAATTAAAACTGGTATCGGCTAACCGTGCAACAACTAGGCCAATAAACTAACATCGTTAATGAGTCGCTAATCACACGTTGTCCAACAGTACGTTTGATTTACACGAGATTGAATCCACACCCGTCAATTCATACGTCTAATCACATTTTAGAATACATTTCGTACAAGCCGATTTACAAATAGAAGGTGATTATTTTAGAAATATCACCAACGTCCAGGAAGAATCAATTTTTGCTGGTGACAATTCTAATCCATCGAAAAACGATTATTTTATGCAAATAAAGGTGAACACAATTTGCAAATTTTAATGTAATATACTTAGAAATATGTATTACGAAAAGAAAAGCTTACAGATTCGATTCGATTATTTATCTCGTTTATTTCATTCCGTATAATTAGTTGTAACTTATTTCTCCAGCTCTGACAACACATGCTGGTATCTTATACTCAATCTACACATGTTGTAAAAAAACTGTTGACTATAAAAAGTTCTATAAAACCGGCCCGCCGCGGTAGTATGTTTTAGTGAAACGCCGTTGGGAAAATGGCTGCCATGTCTTTCCGCCTTCAGATATTTATCTCAAATAAGATGTATACATTGATATTTTAATGAAACACAATTTTATGTGTGGACTAAACGTTTGAATTTCTTTTACTTTTCAAGTGTTTGAAGATATGTAACCCCTTCAATTCAGAATTGCTTCCAGATTACTAGTATTTTATATCTGCACATAAAGTAGCGTGCAACGTTAGACAAAAATAGAGAATTAACTGTTTGTAGGCGCAAACGAAATTTAATTCTCTTTCAAATTTTTATTTTTATTATTAGAAGTTTTAAATATTTTATGTAACGAGCGATCGTATAATGTAATAAAGAGTTTGATATACAGGGTGTCCCACGCAACTGGAACAGGCTGTACCTCCTAAATGACTGGGAATAGCAGAAGATGTTAGAGGTAAAGTTAAATGGCATCAGATGGTGAATAACATGCAATGAAATTTGATGCACTTTTGTGCATCGATGCATCAGAAAAATACAACTACACTATTTTTGACTGCGATACAGTTTTTTGTACTTTACATAAAAGTGCTAACATGCTTATGCCCTAAACTTATTCGTTTGGAAATTATTGAAGCTAAAAGTTCTCTGAATTATTTCGGTCTCTCGATAAGTGTCCTGGAGTACTTACGCTACAAATACGAACTTGGAAGCTGATGCCGATACAGCCTTGCAGCCTCAGTACCATTTTGATTGCAGTTGCTAAACAAAATGAACATGTCAACTCGTACACTATTCGCTAATGCCATGATTTCGAAACGCTGGACCGGCAGACGATCGCACACGGGCAGTGAATACCTACTGATAGACATCTTAATCTTACAGTGACTAGTATTAGCAATGGTTTACAAACATTGTAATGAAACATGACGCAGGTACTCCGGAACACTTGCCGACAGACCGAAATAATTCACAGAAGTTTTAGCTTCAATCATTTCCAAACGAATAAGCTTAGGGCATAAGAATGTTAACACTTTTGTGCAGAGTATAAGAAACTGCACCGATCGATGCGGTCAAAAATATAGGTTCCCGTTAAAAAAAGAGTGTAGTTGCATTTTTCTGATGCACCGATGCACAAAAGTATTACCTATACACCATTTGATGCCATTTAACTTTTACTCCTAACACCTTCTTTTATTCCCAGCCTGTTAGAAGGTATACCTGTTCCAGTTGCGTGGAACAACCTGTATGTTTTAAAGTTTTTGCAGATTTTGTTGATAACGTAAGATTAGGAAAGTAATATACATAATTTAGTTTGCCTAAGAAGGACTAAGTATTTTATACTTTTCGAAATATTAGCATTTGAGAGCCTAGCGATATCTCATTGGCAGCAGATACGATTTAAAATAAAAGCCGACGATAAGGTGATATTTTTCATTCTTCGGTGCGATGCAAATGGGTTAAGATAAGACAGCCTGTACACACGTTCAAAGCGATCGTTTGCCGCCAGTGTAATTATCCAGTGAAATTGAATCGGGCCGCGTTGAATCTCCGCGAGCCTTATCGTGGCCGATAAACGATCTCGCAAATAAACAGATCACGCGAACCGAGCTAATCGCATCGGAGCCGAAGGGCTGCAAGCCAGCCCGTTTCGGCTGCGAAAGGCGTAACGGGACGGTAGTCGAAAGCCCACATGATGGCCCGTTCAGATGCAGTCGGCGAATTAATTAATCGTCCTGAACGATCTTCGCCCTCCCCCCTCTCTCTCACTCCTCACGTCTTCTGTTCGAATAGAATCCAGCTAAATTTCCCGGTTCTGGTCTGTTTGCCTGTTGGCATGTGGGCATTATCTTTACAACCTCGACCGCAAGAGGAGACGTTCCTGTCGCGTAAGGACGAACGCATGCGCGATACGAAGCCGACTATGAACACGGTGCACCGAAACCGGAGAACCTGTTATCAAAGAAACGGTGGCCGGGAACCAACCCGGGCCAATTATCACGCGGCCGGCTCTGAACTTCTCCTCCGCTGTCTCGATCTCGGACGCGCGCGCTTGCTCGCGCTTAATTTCATCGTCGGCGACCATGGGATCCGATAAACCGGGGGCTCGATGAATTTCGTGACGGTGTCGGGTAATTAAAGTGAAAGACTTTTGCTTCGTCTCCCGAGTCTTCAGGAATGTTCCGAGTGACTTTGGACGATTTTCAAGGCTAAAGGGTTAAGATCCAGTTAACGAAGCGGTCGATGAGTTTTATGACGAATAGAAGTGACGTGGAGGATCTTAACTTCGTCGTTTCAGACTTTGATAACAATTTGTATAATTTACAAGGCTAAGGACGAGGAAGGCTATCGAGGCATCTCCTGTTACGGTCGGTAACTGGAATGACAGTGACGAATAATTACAGTGGACTTTACCCTCATCTTCGAAGACTCTGAGTTAGCAGACTTCTGTGACGCGTAAATGAAGTGACCGTGGTGAATAATTAAAGCAGAGGACCTCAGTCTCTTTTTGGGTAGTTTGGGAATACTTTGAAGAATTTTCAAGATCAAGGTTCTAATAAATTAACAGCTCAAGATGCAGGTGCCTCCAAACTTCCTGACAAGTGAATGATGCTACAGTGACGAATAATTAAACTTTCCAGTCTTGCAAGTCTTTTGGAACAGTTTGAATGATTCTCATTGCGAAGGGTTTCAGGAGGTTACAGAAAATTGTAGGGGTTGTATGAACTTTATGACGAGCAAATGAAGCGACAGTGACGATCAATTAAAGTTAACGATCTTGATGATGCGTCTCTAATCGTCTTCAGTTTCTTTTTAAGTACTGAAGTTGGAAGTTCAATGTCAATAAAAGGATAATGAAGAACAATTAGAGTAAGACCTTCAATTAGATTTCAAGAATTTTTTAATACTTCCAGAAACTGTTGTTTTCGATTATTTAATAATAGAAAAAATCGAAGAACCATCTTTTATTTGTTTGATAATAATGATTAGTGTGATCTATTAATATTGCAATTTGACTGACTAACAATTAATTACTAAACTTTAATAAGCTGTAGGCTGAAGGGTCGATAAATTTTGCAGTGAGCAAAATAAGCATTAATTAACAAAGGGTTGAAAAGATAATAAATAATCCGACAATCTAGCTGATGGAAATAACGCAAAGTTATTTTATTATTTCAAATTTCAACATTCATTTCAAAATAAGGGGGCAATAGATCTTGATCGCAAATTCCAAAACCGTCACATTAAAGTAACGAAAGCTGACAAATAAGAAAATCCAATAAGACAAACTCGCTGTATGATTTACAGCATCCCAGATCAATCGTGACTCATCTGAATCATCGTAACGATCAGAAAGTCATCGTTTCTCTATCATCGAGAAAATCAAGAGGCAGCTTTTAACAGGTAAGAGCTGCCCGAAGCAAGGACCACTCGAGGTAAAAAAGTGGCACGACGATGAAGCTATTCTGGGAGCAGGTAGCCTGATTCCAGATAATGATATCGCGGGGAGCAGTCTGGAACTGCGAACCACGCATGAATCACGTTGAATCAATGTTTCAAAACTGCAAGATTCACGAACGAAGCAAAGAAACAGACGTTTCAGGTTCAGAACGGAGGTACACGGAGCAAGAAAGTTCAATGAATTGAATTAATCGCGATGCTGTCGGCTTGTGAGCATCGGTTCGCCAGCTCGATTTATCCCGGGATGCTCGTTTAACCGATCAACCGAAGCTGGAACGCTAATTAACGCGAAACCTTCGTTACGACCTTTGCTGGCTTTTACTGTTCACGGTTAATCGCTAACATCCTGTGCTTGATCGTTTCACTTATGTTTGGGCAAAGAACGGTAAAAGAAATAAAGATTTTCGAGGGTTAATTGCGATCGAAGATTTAAACCTTTTATTAACGATATCTTCGATTAAATGGAATTTGAATTTAAGGCAATTTCGAAGACGAGAGCTGAAATTTGATGCCTCGGCTTCTTCAAACATCAAATGAACCTAATTTTTGCAAAAGGTGTTATACAGTGTCAAAAAATGAAACTTCTTGAATGGAAACTTTATTCAATTTTATTGCTACCTCAGAGACAAAGAATAAGTAAAAAGAAGAGGAATTAACTCACTGACATTTGCAACAAGAAAGAAACAAGTGTCGTTGAATGTCGAGTATCTGAAATTTAATTAAGTGATTTTTTGAAACCAAGTTTCGATCAGTTTGGATTCTACGGTACGTTTTAAAAAGGATAAGTGAAGAAAGCTTGCGCCTAATGCTAAAATCCTTGATCGACTCTTTAGGGACAACTGGAGGAAAAAAGCTTTAAACGTTGGATCTCTTGAACGTCAATCATACCCTCAGGATCCTCAAAGCGGCTTCAAGAACGAATATCGCTTCTTCAAGCGTTGAATGTCCACCGTGCACTTAAAGGCTTCTTTCGAGCAATTTTAAGAACCATTAAAAGACTCTTCCTCGGTAATCTGGAGGCAGATTATAAAAGAGATGTCTGTACATAAACTTTTATGATTCGAACACTCTTTAAATGCAATTTTAAGAGCATTTTACAAAAAAAAAAGGACACACCATTATAAATTATACAAAAAAACACCTATTCATACCACCATTCACAGGTTCTTGAAAGAAGGAAACAATGAGCTTTAAGTACAGAGAATTCGTTGCAGTGACTCTTTAAGGATATTTAAAAAGAAAGAAGAAGAATAATTTACTTTGAATATAGATCACACAAAAAAATCTATTCGTATTCAACTATCTTTCAAATCAAATATAAAAAATTCCTTCGTACCCAAGGTGGTGCTGCTTCATTTTATTTTTTTTCTCGAAAGATCGCAATGGCTCTTTAAAGACACTAACGAAAAGTAAAAGGAGTTTATTTTACATATTAATCACACAAAAGAAAATATTAATATTCAAAGAAGCAAACTCTACTTCTTGAATATAACAATTTTTTTAACATACAGCGTAGCACCATTTTATTCCGTTATATAATTGCCGGAAGATCACAGTGGCTGCTCCAGGAAATCAAAAAAAAAGAAAAAAGCATTTTTGATTCATAAATCAATTCACATTCGATCGCTGTTTAAATTAAATATAAAAAATTCTACAATCAATAACATAACGTCGCTTCAGTTTATGCTCTGGAAAGATCGTAAAAGTTCTTTCACGGCATTATTCTCGGAGGAGAGAGCATCGCCAATTTAATCAGACCGTCCCCAATGATTTATGAAAACCGTGAACGTACTAATTACTCGATCGTGTGATCCCCTTACGTTGCACGTCGTGCTCGAATCGAAAAAGGCCCGATCTCCGTTTACCATCATCGTGATACCGGTTGACGAACGCTTTTTTCATCGTAAAATGAGAAACGCCAGCCTAGCCTGATACCCCAGCAATGAAGAGGATTCGCTGTTTACTGCTCGGGTGAGTCCTGCTCGTAATTGCTAATTAATGCTTCCCTGAAAACGATAATTTAATTATGACTATCCTACTTTTTACATCCTCGGAAATGAACTTCAATAATTCAGCTGATCAAGTAAATTTATACGATGACCGTGAGATCAACGAGGAATTTCAAGGTCGGCTGATTCGATTTTACAATAGAAGAAATAAATGATAATCGATTGATATTCTTAGTGTTTTGTTATGGAACTTTAAGGTATTTAACTCATCAATGTTTTGAGTAAAAGGGTTGCAAAAATTCGAAATGCTTATTATTTTAAATTAACAATTTTCAGGGACGTTACGAATGTCTTACAAGGTTTATTAAGTTTTATTTTAAATGTGATAGGTAATTAGTTCGATGTGGTGAATTTGTAATTAACTGTGTTCAAGGATCGATAATTTCGTTCAATAAATAAATACGATCGTAAGGGTTTAATTATTATGTACAATTCAAAGTTTATTTTATTAGCATTTATTATAAGTAGTATGAAAATATGTGACTTGTAAATATTTAAAAAAATTGGTGGCCTGTGTATTTCATTTTTATAACATCAAAAGATTTAATTTTGTACTTTATTCTATCATTTTCCAACATTTTTATTGTTATTTTGAATATTATTTAATAGCATATGAAATCCTCTCATTTTATTGTTGTATTTTTGTTAGATTAGGATCATGATCGAACCACATTGTTATTTAAATCGACAAATGGAGTGTTGTTTTTTACGTCAAATATAGTAAAAAACCTATTTTATATCAATATTAATATTAATTTAGTAGGTTTAATAACAATTTTCATTACATGAATGTAAAAAAATTGGCAGAAATAAAGAAAAGTGATCTACGTATTTAAATATTGAATAGGAAAAGAGGATAAGAATTTTCTAAATGGAGGTGAAAATCGAAATTACCCGAGTTTCTGTCAAATTCTTCCAATTTTCTCGCTTTCTCACGATCTTTCTTTAATTTCATTTTGACGGTATCGCGTGGCGGCTCTTAAAATCACGTATTTCTGTGGGCTGGGACGAACTTTTTTCTTCCCTTTCTCTTAATTCTCAAAGGACCACGCGAAAGCGAAAGAAAAATAGAGAAAGACACACACGGGCGAGAGGAAGAGGGGGCTCATTTCGCCGTCTGCGAACCCGGTCCTCCACCTTCCTCTCTTTCCTTTCTCGCTTCTTGGTCCCCAGCACTCCAGAGAGAAGCCCGGTGTAACAATGGCTGCCCTCTAATTATCAAAAGGCCGCGGCACTTTAAAGAGATCCCGAAGAGCCCATCACCCGGGACTCCGTTTCGTTCGCTTCTTCAAATTTCTTCCCCTCGAACCCCTTTGCTCGTGCTCTCGCTACCCACCGTGGAAGATGGCAGAAAGGAAAGAAAGAACAAAAAAAAAAAAAGGTACGAGAAACAACCAGCGCCTCGTGGAAAATTGGTTTCGCCCCGCGTGAACACACCTACCGCACTGATGACTTTCTGCACGAATTACCGGGTCCTCCGGTTGAATGATACTACGGAGGAACGAGCTGAAATGTTCAGGAATAAAATTTTATGAACGCGGACAGATATATCTATTTTGTAAAAATTTGAGGCAACGCAAATTGAATGAGTTTAGTTAATTAGAGCAACAGAAGATCGAGCTTCTGTCTTGTGTCGTCGAGTCTCTTTTAGAGGCTGTATTTAACACATTAAATGTTTAGTGTGTAATATGACTGAATAATTAAAAGAAGAAAGGGACAGGAACTTAAATAACAGTATTATGATACTAATAATTAATAATTTGAAAATTAAGTTTTCTTATCGATTAATTAGGGTTACAATGTCTTTCTATTGCGTTGCTAATAGAAATGACATAAAACACGAGGTACCTTCGTGCAGCAAATAATTTTACAGTAAAATTTGATTTCTTTCTTTTTTTTTTTTTTTTTTGTTGCATTGGATTTTTTCACTTAAGTCGTCGATTTCCGGTTAGATGACGTCTCGATCGTAGCAGGGAGAAAAGCCACGCCGATAAAGAGAAAATAGTAGTTCCAGGACGGGGAACACGTTCGAATGGGCGTTACCCAAGCCAACTTGGCTGGACCTGTTGCTCATTGCTTCCTATTAAATACACGTACGACCCACGCTGGAAAGGAGTTGGTTTTACCGTGTTAGTAGCCAATGACTAACGGTGAGACCAGGCTTTCTTTCACCCTCTGTTTCTTCTTACATTCTTTCCATCTCTGTCTCGCATTTCTCTTTCGCGTCGTGGCTTTGATTTGAAGTTACAGTCGCGCCGTTTCGAGCGGATGTTCAACGATACCATCAAGGATGACCGTGTTTCCGGGTTGTGCGTGACGCTTAACGCTACAGCTACCAAATAAGTTGAAACGGTTTGCTACAGATTCCTCATTTTAAATGAACTAAATTTATTGGACACTTTTGTATAACGACCTTTTATTCCAAATTTATTTCAACAGATTTTCACCAAGATAAACAATTGTTGTATATTCTAGTTTACGTTGCGTTCTTTATCTATTTCGTGATTTATTTTATATTTAATTTAGACGTAACTGGACGTTGAATAATGATAGTTTCAGTGTTGATTACGTTAGTAAGGAAATAATAAACTACGGTTTTGGACCCATACTGTATCAAGAATAATTAAAATTGGAATCGATGAAATATTGCTCTTGAATCAAAGCTCTGCATCTCAAGTTATTGTTACAAGCTATTAACAATTTTTTTATGCTTTTTTTATACCAGATTGGGGGGATACTATAATTAATGAACTAGTGATATAGTCGTACAATAAACAAATAAAAACGAATGGGACAAATAACGATTACGTTTCATTTCGTACTAGCCGTTAGGTCTAATTTCAAGTCACGTGACACGAATCACGCGTAAACCCTCCACAGTAGAGTGGGAGTGCCGTGACGTCACATTTTCCCTCGCAGGGTAATTCGCTGGGCAGCACCGTTCTCGTGGCACCTCGATCTCGCCGGGGCCTTGATTCCCAAAACACGGTATAAACACGTTTTCTTCTGGGGTGTCGTTGCTTTTCAAGGGGTCCCGAGCCCCCGTCGGGTCTTTTATGTCCCGCAACAACACAATGCCGTTACGAGGCTGAAACTGGCTGACCCGTGTTGCTGCCATTATGCCCGAGGAAACATCTGCTCGAAATACAAACCGCTAATAGAAACGCGGAGAAAGGAATCACGGGGTGGAATGTTGGGGCGCTAGAAGCAGCCAAGATGAGAGAGAAGAGAAGAAAGGAGAGAAACGAAGGGGAGGAGTAACACCGAAATTGTGTGAAAAGAGAGACATAATAGAGAAACAAGGGTAGAATTCATGTGATACGCGATACCCATCGAGGCAGGTAGTCTCTCTCGTTCTCAGACGAGTGTTCTTTCGTTCTTCATGAATCGTGGCCACCTTTCTTTCTTTCTTTCTTTCTTTTTTTTTTTTTAGTGAACTACGACAACAGGAAATCGAACACGCTTGCTTTTTTTTTTGAATTATGAGTTTATTTGAGGCTCAGAAGGGGTTTCTAGAAACGTGTTTTTTGTGGGAAATTAGGTGCGGCTCATTTTTGAGTCCCAATTTTATAATCTATACCACTTTGATGGTTGTAATTTTGTTTTTTATATAGTTTCTGAGATAAACAAAGTTAAATATAAAAATTGAAACGAACGGTTCGGCTTGTATCGATCTTCATTCTCGACTTTCTAAAAAGTGTCTTTTTATTCTACCGTGTATTTTTAATATAAAATTATAAAGGTCCCTGTTTATAAAACCGCTTTTCTTGATTTATATTAGAAAGTACAAAACGTTCTATTTATCTTTGAGATTGTTAGAGATACACTTATATCCGTGTTGTTAGATGTTTGACAAGGTTCGGGTGCTGACACATTATCAAAACACTACACAAAAGAGTACAATTCACACCTGGAAACTTTCGATACTATGAAGACGTTAGAAGCTTATAAAATTTGCATTATAATGGAGCTGTATAATTTTTGTCCCCGGTGGACATCCATCTTCAAAGAACCAGTAAATGTTAGATTGACAGTCATACCTTTTCTGTATAAAACTGTTTATTAAAATTGAATAAATAATAATTCTCAATTGAAACCACGATTATTTGAATCAATAATGATCTGTCGAATTCCACCTCCTTTCATAACAAAATTTGGTCAAATTTAATCGTCAACTAATTACTTACAAGTTTAAAAAATTGATATTTAATCTATTATATGGTTAAAATTTGTAGTGCGCCATAAATTGTTAAATTATTGGGTACATGCTCACAGAAATCGAAATAAAAAGGAAATTTAAAGACAGTTCTAAAAATCTCCTCAGCTAATTTGCGCATACGCAAAAGATAATCGAACGTTCATCAAACAGCCATTCAACGTTTAATCTATGTACACGTTTTACGACTTTAAATGCAAACTTACATAATCATTGCAAGCTACTTCAAGTTAAACATCAGATAATGTTACAAAGTCGATAAACAACAGCTGACAATAACCAAGATAAACCTATAATTAGAACGACGATAGATTTAAAACACTGTTTCAGCATACTATGTTTTTATAATTCTGAATCTTGAATTGGAGGGTGTTGATGGCTTTTTAATAATATTATTAGAAAATGTAAGAACTTGTATTACTAATTATTTATATATTTATTCAACATTGTTGAACGTTAAAAATTAATCAATTCCCTCACCTAGGTACTTTGGTATATCTGTAATAAATAAATGCGTCTAAGGGTGATACTTTATGATAGCCTTTAAGTGTTAAAAATGGTCCTTTTGAATTTTGGATACTTTAAAAGTGGATCTCAGGTTAACTGTCTCCAATTCAGCCTCCAGAACATCTAAGCTTGAGAAGTCCATATTCCGGGTCTTTTACGATCACGATAGGCTCGTCCGATCGTTAAAATTCCCTCAATGCCGTAGGTAAAACACGGTCTCATCTTCGGAGTACACTTCTAAAATATTTAACACGTACTCGTTATACGGGACAATCGGATGATTCGTGAGATAAGGGTTTACGATGTCGCGGTGTTCATTGTTCGCCGCGAAATACAACCGGAAACCGATATTCAGCGAACGCCAAGCGGATATGACAGTGTCTTTATTCAGGCACGCGTGGGGTAAAGCGAGCAAAGCGAATGATTTAATCGACAGAAACAAAAACAGAGCGATTCTACTCCACCTTTCTGTGGTACTGTTTATTGAAAATATCATTCAACTTGTTTTAACCCTTTCCACTCGATTATCCCCTCTGAGGGGACATGAAAAGAATGCAAGTGATTTTTAAGGGTAATATAACATTTCTTCCAAATATAATTTATATAGAATAATTATTCCCAATACCTTATTGTTTTTACTATATTATTTGTAACTAAATATTTTTGAGTTAAATAATCTGAAAAAATTTCTAAGTGCAAAGGGTTAAAATATTAGCACAAATAATATATAAAATGCAAAGTAAATATAATAGAACATCCTTTATTCGAATTAACTAGAAGACGTAAATGTTTCTTATACGAAACTAATATTAATTATTAAACTCCGTTTATTTAAACAGAAATCTAGATAACTGATGACCCATTTTCGTATTTACGAAGTCTATATTTTTGTGTCTGTTAAATTACGCAAAAGAACGCTTCTGGCAGAAGACACTTTGTTCAAATAATAGAATTTTAAATAGCAAAAGTAACTTGGTATTTAAAATTCCTTGCATAAAGTTTATTAGAAGATTTAAATTGATACAAAGTGTCTAAATAATGGGAATTTGGAATTAATAAGTTTCAAAATAGATTGTGTTGCACAGCACTTAAATATTAGCATTGTATTCTGATTCTAACGGAGTATATAAAAAGTATATAAAATAAAAAGGTATAATCTGATTAAACGATAAGTGTATCGTTGTCGAAGAGTAAAAAGAAATTTCAGGCAGGCAGCGAAAGTGTTTTTTCGAGATTCTTGACAGAACGAATTAACACACTCGAGTGTTACTCAGCCGTCACGGTTAGCCTTCAATGGTCGATTCACAATGGACTGACACGAATGAAAATTTGTGAATGGACCCTGGCCGGGTCGTTTACACCCGTGACAGCATTATTACGCTGTCCATAAAGCACCGGCCATAGGAATTGCCTTATAAATAACACGATATCATAAAGCTAATAACGTCCCATTAAAGAGTTTGCCGCGTGAAGTCTGCACCCTCGAAATTCACGGTGGACCGTAAACATTTTTACGATGGGGTAAAAGGAAAATAAAAAACGGAATAAAGGAGTAGACAGAAGAAGAGAACCGAGGCGACGACGTGGCTATAAAACGGGGGAAAAATGCACAATCAGCTCACATTGTACAAGAAATCGACTTCTATCGTCCTGTGCAAACAGTGCAGAGGTTACATAACACGATTTCCGGTACGTTTAGATTCGCGCCAGACCTCTTATTAATGAAACGATAACACCTGCTTGATGCAACGATTTTGTAATCGAAGAATCGGAGCTTTTTTCTTTTTTTTAAAAGATCTCATTGAGATTCAGTGGTATTCATCGAATGAAAAGTTGAATTTTGTATGAAAATTAGGAATTTTATCAAATAATTTTGTTTTCACGGAGGATTACTCGGTACTGTTGTACCATCACGTGATATCCTGTATAAATCAGTCGGGTGTACGATGCGACAGGCTTGTGCAGCCAGACATAATTCCTGTCGTTTGTTCGGGTCGTTCCAATAAAATGATAGAACAGCATTGATCACGTCTGCCACTGTACTTGATTTCCATTGTGCCAGCTATCGAGGGTACGAATGAACCGGATAAAATTCAATTTTTCACTTTCTGTCGCGACGTAAGGTGACGTATACAGGTATTCATTTCCTATACAGTGATTAAACCTTTCCTTAAAAAAACTTAATTATTCCTTAATAAAATATATTTGCATACAGCATAAAGTGTCTGGGCTAGCAAAATATAATAATATTTTATTATTTAAGTTGTTCAATATTAATTTTATTATTATAATTATAGTTTATTGTTTCTATTTTATATGTTAATCTACCCTTGAGATCTATTAATACCAACTTAATACAATTTTTCTATTATTTACTGGTTATATTTTCCTGAAAGTCACAATGAAAGGATTAAAACAACTTCAACACTGATTGTATGGCAAAAGAGTATTGATTAGAATTTTATTAAACATAAAAAGTATAATACATTTTTCTCATTTCATTTATGAAATGCCAGTGTTAAATTATTAGAGGAACATGGTAGTACAACGGTATTAAAATAAATGAAGGATTTCCTAGAAAACATTTTGTTGGGAACAAAAAATTGTTCCAAATCTAATATCAATTCTGATTCCGTGTTCGTTCGAGGAACACGTTTGTCTTTAGACCGAATAAATTTTCCGGTTCACAGAATTTCGAAGCGATGATCACGTGTCTGTATACACGGGACCCCTTAAAAACGAAAACATATGGTGTGCAATTATAGGATATAATGATATATGATTAATGAAATTCGAAAAATGAGCCCTGCTGGTTGTAACATGGCACCCTTGTTTCCTCGAAAATCGAAGGGAACCGACGATATCCGTCCTTTGAATAAAATTCTCATCGAACCCGAGTGTATTTTCCTTCGCGTCTCGCATGCTGCGGTACTATAAGGGCCAGAAAATTACCAACACCACGACCAACTAATTTCAAATGTCTCACGAACAGTCACCAACCTTTCCTGACTGCGAGACACGAACGTGTCTCCTCAATCGTATTCTTTTTCCTTCGTTTTGTCTTTCTATATTTGATCATTTTACGAATAAACAGTTTATGCTTATCAAATTGATTTCTATATGATAGAAAGAAATTAAAAATATCAAATATCGTTTCATCCTTGATTATTTTTAATATAAATTAGTAACAAACTTATACTTACAGATTATTTTATTTATAGTGGTAATTTTTTTTAATTAATTCAATTAATTAAGGTACATCAAAATACATGTGTTCTATTTTATAAATTGTGCAATTCTTATTTTTGGGTACAGGTAGCCCCTCTATAATACGGTATCCTATAACACGATATGACAAATTTTTATCTTTTGCTGTTTTAAACATTGTATGCGATTCTTACAGTTTTGCCTCGTCTAATTCTTAAATCAATTCGGTTGCATTATCGAATCAATAAACACATAATCCTTCAATAAAATTTCTTTGAAATTATTTATTATTCTTGAGCAACTTATTCGAAGTTAATTCGAATAATGCTCACCTTTGATACGCAAGGAACATAATTCAATGAGCGATGACTGTTTCTATTTTGCATTTAATGTAGGGGTCAAATGTGACCTAGTATAGGTTGAACGAAAGTTAAACTCCGCGAGGAAAATGGTATTCGATGATTTGAACGGCCGAAGATTTATGCTTCACCAAGTAATTTGATTGAACCCACCGATAG
This sequence comes from Anthidium xuezhongi, assembly GCA_022405125.1. Classification (NCBI taxonomy): domain Eukaryota; kingdom Metazoa; phylum Arthropoda; class Insecta; order Hymenoptera; family Megachilidae; genus Anthidium; species Anthidium xuezhongi. The sequence goes on along the minus strand of CM039640.1, from coordinate 907,014 downwards.
GTTTAACGCGTGGCAATAAAATCTCGGCCAACTAATAGGAGGTGGGATCCAGTTCGAGCAATAAATATTTTTACCCTCCTGCAATTGAACTGATCTTTCTGTTTCGTTTTTTTTTTTCGCACTGTTCGATGTGCTCATAAAGCTCGCTGCTTATTACATTTACGAAATGTTCGTTCAGTTATCAGGGAATCTTTGGTAATATTTATAGAGTCGGAATGCATCGGTTATTCCAGTGATAAAATAGTGTTTTATAGTTCTGTTAAACTGTTTTCCTATCGAACGATCGAGGTGTCTGCGATGAAGAAATCGGATATTTTATTTATTTACAGTAACGAGGAAATGGTAAATTTTATTGGGAGAAAGGATAAAAATCCCAAATCTTTTCCATTTTAATTGTAATTCCATTTTTACGGTCAAACGTTTCTATTAAATGTTCAAGTACCAGAAATTTATATAGGAAATGAACTCATAGAATGATGTAAGCTGTATTCTGTAGTGTAATAACAGAGAATGGTTATTTTCTTTGATTTGATAGAGACTTAACCCTTTGCACTCGGAAATTTTTTTCAAGTTATTTACCAACAACTCATAAATACCTGGAAAGTAGTGAACAATATATCGTAGATAATATAGTATTGGGAATGATTACTCTATTTAAATTATATTTGAAAGGGAGCTTAGAAAAAGAGAAATAAATTAGTTATACCTATTTCTCTTTAAAATCACCTGCATTCTTTTCGTATCCCTTCAGACGGGACAGTTGAGTGGAAAGGGTTAAAATTTAGTAATATAATATTAGAGTTATGTTTTTTTTTAATACGGTAATTTCAGACTAATTAAGTTTAGTAGTTATTACAAAGAAAGTTAATTAATAAATTTAGTGATTTACTAATTTAGTAATTAAGAATTAAATGATTTAGCTATTAACTAATCCGCCTTTAGTAATTTCTAATTATATCGTAATGAACGATGGACTAGATTAGTCATCATGTCACTCATATTATTTTCAAAAATTTTTTAATACCGATGTGGTTAATTTTCCTTCCCCTAAATTGACATTTTCTCACACAACTATGAAGTAATCAAATTATGTACTTAAATTACAACATAATTCAATAAGCAGAATTACGTTTTCACTTGTACGTTTCCATTCAGTTCCACAAATAACTCGAAAGAACCTGCTTGAATTACCCTCATCCTTTTCATACGAACGTACGAGGTGTCAAGATGGACAAGATCGTTTCAACGATCTCCGTTCGAAATCCAGAAGGAGTTCGATCGCAGAGATCTTCGTTTTCAGAGATCTACGTGGACGTTCGCTGTTCAGGATCGAGTCAGGGCACACCCCTCGTACATCAAGTCGAACGAGTAGATAGATCGACCGATCCACCCACGAAATGAATCACGGCCGAGAACCGATACGATCGAAAATTCACGCGAGACCACGTATCGGTCATTCTGACTGTTGCACAACAGAGCGAAGCGAGTAAATTCGAACGTGTACGAGCTGAAAAAGCGAGCCGTGAACGATATACGTACACACAAGACGACATAATCCGTCGATCGTACTTATCGTACGGGAAATAAACCTGAAGTGGCAGTTTTGAATAAATCAGGATGTACTTGAAGGGTTTATTCATTCTAATTCTTAATTTGTCTTTTTGCGTGATGATGTTTTGAAATTAACGAAAAAATCGAATAAAGAAGACTGAAATCGTTATTATGAGGTTAGACATTTTGACTGCCACGTTGGAGCCCTTAACAACTTCATTTGATAGTAATTTTATTTTTAACAAGTTTCATATTCTATTTACACGATACTTCGTTATTTTTAGTATTTATAATTTTTAGTATCCAATAGGAATATTTTCGACTAAATAAATAAAAGAATGTTTAATAACACGGCAACTTTCATGAACATTCAATTGTCACCCATATATGGTGTTAAAGGGGTGGAGTTTAAAAGGTTAAGCTTTTTAGAAATAAAGCAAGCGTGATATTTAATTTACAAGCAAAGTAATTAAAGGTAAAAACAATATTTACAATTTTATGGATATTTTTCCATAGAACGGAATACAATCGGATGATAACGATGCAAATATCTGAAAATAGCAACAATAAATGAAGAAATTTAAAAGAACATGTACCTAAAATACAGAGATCTATTAAGACTCATAAGTTCCGGCATTTTGTATTGCCGGAAAAATAAATGATAAATAGCCGATAAGCGATCTAAAGCGGAACAGTGCATATATATTTGCATTTCACACTTCGAAATATAAACGTGAACGTGCGTAAAGATAAATGGAGTCGAGGTAGGAGCACCGCGTAATTTCAATGCGAGACTACTGATTCATTCGACATTGTATTTGTTTCCTATCTGAATAACGTGAGACTGCGAAATCGAATTGTTCATGAGCCGCTATTGTTTCGTTGCTCGAACCTCGCGATCTTGAATCATTCTCAACAAGTTCTATGAAATTCTGAATGAAACTCGAAGAAGGAAATTTTTGTCCGGAGATTATTTTAATTCTTGGATGACGGATCGCTGAGACGGAAGAATTCAAAAATTTTCATTTTCCAAGTTTCTTTATCAAATTACTAATATTAATATTAATGTATCACTTGTTAATAACATTAATATTACAATTTATTAAATTCTTTCTTAAATTATCTACTAAGTTTCTACTATTATTTTGGAAATATTGTTTATCACTAATACCAATATACTGATTTATAAAACCCTTCTGTTTAACAATTTGCAAATCTATCTTGAACCGGAATATTGTATGTATTTTTCTTAGATCTGGGCTATGATTAATCCAGGATCCGCCGTTTGAAAGTAAAATAAACGCAAGATTCTTTGTTTAATGATATTTCTTTTAACTTTAACTTTTAACATGTAATCATGAAAAGTCGCATCGTATTTAGAATGCGATAATTTATAAACTAAAGAGAAGAATGTTTAGAACACGGGGAGAGATAATGGTTAAGCTTACAATGAATTGTAACTCATTCGTGTACGCCATTCTCGCGACAATATGACGTATGGGGAATGAATATCTCGTAATGTTTCATGGAATTCATCTGAATCATTGCCAGCATTATTGTTTCTAATCTGATAGAACAGAGACATACACGCATGTCGATAAATGAATTTTCCAGAAGCACTTTCGTCTGTGACAATCTTTGAAACCTTCTCAGTTCACTGCACTCCATTTGTTACTGTTTCTTGCACAAATGTCTTTGACTCACAAATCGAATGTTCGAAATTTGATCGTTCTTATGCGTGGAGGATTTTCTTCAAATTGTATGAAATGTTTTGCGAAAACAATTGCCGAACAAATTGAATTTTAATTACCAATTGATTCGCTCTCAGACTATTCAAATCTTAAACAGAAGAGTATCGAACTTGTATAAAACATCTCAAATTTATTGAAAAACTAGATTTATGAAATCGACACACACTGCCTTGGCACTTTATCGTCTGCTTCTTTAAGGAATTAGTCTTTTGTAGTAAAATGGCTCCAGATCCCCATTTTCTAGACTCTTTGCACCAATTTACATTTTTATAATAAAAATTAATGTAACAAATTTTTAGTGCTAAAGTTTCTGTTCAAATCCGTTGCCGATAAAAGAGTTAAAGTCCCAGTGGCACTTAACCATCGAATCTTTGAGAAACACAGAGAGGATACAAAGAGAAAGATTACACCAGTTATCTCTTATTTATAATAAAATCGGAAAAGTTGATGTTGAAGTAAGATTCGCGAATACGAAGCCGTGCAGCGACCAAGTCCGAGCATGTTGCAACAGGTAACTCAAAAAGATAGAAAGCAGAAGACCTGGAACAAGGAAAGTTCAGAAAACAGAGAAGAAAGTGCAAGAACAAACCGGAGGAGAAGGACGAAAGTGAGGAACGAGGATAGGCGAGACACGCAAGAGGATAAAGAAAGAGCGAGGGGGGAGGGGGTCCGAGAGGAAAAAAGAGTTGGAAAGAGAGCGACAGAGACGAGGTAGGATCGTAGAGGTAACATCGTAGAGGCTGGGACCTGATCCTAAAGGTAGGAGGACTCGGGTTGGCGAGGCCAGTCCATCGCGGGCCCTCCTCTCGACCGAACGCGCTTTACTTTCTGCCCGCTCGTTCAAATTCCCATGTGCACGCGGTGTTCCCGTTCGGCTCCCCATGCCAGCTAACCCCTCAGGCTATCCAGTGCTTCTCCTACCTTTTTCCCGTTCACGGTGTCCCGTACGAAGCTGCTGTCGCTACTGGTGGTGGTGGTGGTGGTGGTCACGGTTGGTGGTGGTGGTGTTCTTGTCACTCCGCGTGTCGTTGGTGCTCGTATCCGCGGCTGATGGTGGTGGCTCGCCTCCTTTATGGTTACCTTGAATACCGGGTTACATTGCGCACACCTTGCAGTTACCCTCTGCTTCACTTCGCTGACGAACGACCGATCCTGACCCATAGTTCGAAGCCCAACGGAGTGTACTTTTCCGACGAGATTCATCGAGAAAGCGACAACCCTTCGCACCTGTCTCCCGTTCAAAGTGTCCGACCCGTGGACAGGTAGAATCGATCATGAAATTTTAATTACGAGACAGGGGAGGAAGAGGACAGGATCGAATGACACGAGTCGCCATCGCCAAGGTTGGCAGGTGAACGATGCTGTTAGTCGTCGATCGTGGCTGAAGCGGTGCATCGTGTTGGCAAGCTCGAAAAGTGTCCTGTCGCCGTTCACACCAGCTGCCATACAAATTTCCCCTGCTGAAATAAAAGGCGACCGGCTACGACTTCGAGAAAAAAAGTCGGCTGACAAAAGGGAGGAATAAAGGAGAAGCGTGGGACAATAAGAACCGGTAGCACGGCAGGGGTACACACGTTGAAAAGGAATTCCTCTTCGTTAAGGTGTTGGTTTTACCGGTGAAAAGAGAAACAGAACGCTTCTTCTTCTTCTTCTTCTTCTTCTTCGTCTTCTTCTTCTCGTGATCGTGCACGAACACGATCGATCAAGCTCTTCTCGCGATATAGCGATCTTGACGCATCGATCGCCAGAGACATTTAACGATGATGAACCGATCGATAAATCCTCGCCACCGAATCGTTAGCCGTCGCAACAGGACAATACGATATCCTCGCGTGAGCGAATCCTCGCCGATAATACGTCGCGTGAGCCGGCTATCTTCGATCAGCCAGAAAACTTGGCCGTAAGGACGCGCATCAAGGTGTCGATAATCAAGCTGGTTACTCTTTCTTTTTAATTAGTGCCCGTCCGCTAACGACCCGTTCGACCGCTGTCGTTGCATTCGAGCCTCGTCCTTCGAATTGAGATCGATTTTCTTGCGGTGCTCGAAGATTCCAATCGTAAATCAAGCCTTCATAACCAATTTTCGATTGGTTACCGATAAAATACCAGAGTCTGGATGTGTATATCGGTTTTGCGAACCTTTTGATTGCGAATCAAAAGACCTTCGAGTTCGTACACGAAGAAATATCAAAGTGCGAACGTGCTTATTGATTTTGTGAACTGCCCGAAGCTTTCAATAACGCAGCAAAGGACTTTTCGAGTTTGTGCCCGTGTAAAGCAGCATTGTCGAGGTGTTCCCTTGGCGTACGGAGAAGTGTCACGGCGTGGACAGGTCCATCGTTTTTTCGTCGCTTAGTCACTGTTAAAAGGAACGAGTCTCTCGAGTATTTGGCGATTGCAAACACTCGCCGGACCAGTTACGCTGTACAAACACTTAACAGTTTCTAAACGCCGGACCTGTTGTTCCGCTTGTTTCGACGGATCGGAAACGGAAGACACCGTGCGGTCGCTTTGAAGAGACTCCAGTGATTCCTATCAATCTTCGATTGCAACTTCGAGAAGAATTCATTGAATCAACATTCGACAGAGAATTGGGAGTTGAAGTGGCGGAACAAGACAATTGTTAGTAACAAGTTCTGAATAATTAAGTGGACTAATAAATGTACGAAGGAGCATATAGTGAAGACTTTTATTAGAATTTTTGCACATCTGAAAGAAAATAAGTTTCGAACTTTTGATTATAATTTGATTCAGTGAAAAATTATTGAAAAGACGATAACTTAAGGTATTGGAAAAAGAGAAGGAAAAGTGAGAAAATTTATATACAAAATTAATATTCTGAGGAAATTAATTGGGCCGATCAATAAACTCACGAAGGAGGGCGGCATAAAAATTGTTACGAAACCTTGATACGAATTATAATTTTTGACACTTTGAAATTGAAAGCAATTTGTGTTTGACAATGAGAAAGGTTCACGCGAGAAATTGTGCAACGCCGTGCGAGAGAACCGTGAAACGCGTGTCGTGCCACTGAAAACGACGAACGTTCGACGTGCATCCGGTTGTCTGACTGCGGAAGCGTAAAACTCGTCCCGTGTGCATCCGTTTTATGAATTCAATAAACAAGGGGATTGTGATGTAAGAGATGCGTCGTGGTGACATCGCGGCAACCGCGATAGCCCTTCTGATCCTTGGGCAGATCCAGGGACCACGGCAAACGAGGTAAGACACTTTCTTCCCGAACACTTTTACGTTAATCGATAGATGTATCTAATTTTCTTCAAATACGAAGCGTTGCTTTCGAACTATTGCAGCTTTTTCTTCGTTCTTGAAGATAAATCATCGAGAAAGTTTGTCGATCAACTCTGAGCTGAATGTTTAAAAGAAATTTGACAGATGTGTGAAGATAGATTTATCGAGCATCCGAAGGTTCTAAGATAGAAGTGATTTTGTTGAATATTATCGTGTTTTGCGTGTTAAAGCGGAGAATTAATGATATAATTTTGAGGAAAAATACATTTTAGGCAACTTCGAAATTTTAAAATATACATTTTTAGAAACTTAGAAATTTCGGAATATCATATGTTTCTAAATTTATCCAACTACTCAAGAAATCTGCATCGCGTTTTAAAATCACAAACCGCTTGATTTGCATTCAAGAAATCAGACCTTTAACCCCTGCCTCGTGACTAGTACCTTACCCTGCGATCGTGATTAGGGTGGTTAGTAGAAAAGATTGCAACTTTATCGTCGAGCTTCCTTCTAGCCGGTTAACCGCGTAGGTCAGGCTCGATACGAAAGGGTTCTGGCCGTTACGTAAAGTAGCTTTCTGTGTTGTCGGTCGACGACTGACAAAAGCAAGGGCCCTTTTTTCCGAAACGCGGACAGTAAGGGAAAAAGAGGGCGACTGCCGCAGGCACGCAACAGGGCTCACCGAAGCGAAGGTGATCGCGATGAAGGGACCACCTCGATCGAGATTTGGTTTCATCGCAGAGATTCGATCGTTCGCACTTCGACGGCAGATCGAGACCGAGATAAGAATAAACGACCTATATCTTCCGGACGTTTTTGTAAAAATTGAACGTCACACTTCGGGGGTACGTTCGACAAACCTTTTGTTTTATCCCTTCCCTTCGAACGGTGATATAAAGCATCAAGGCTAATGGGCTTTTTCAATGTTCCTCTCCGAAATGGTGCTATTACTCTTCTCACAATATTTGCTTTTGTTCGAAGTACATGCATCATGTATTGTGAATTTTACCTTGGTTTCAAGCTTTTGTGGAAAAATTGTCCCGAATTGTATACTTTTTATATCGATGCATTAATATTCACTGATGACTATTGTTCTGATTTTTCTTATATTATTATGTTTTAAAACCGACATTTACAATCCTTTGTTTTCCCCTGATTCCGTTCTGAATAATTGAATTACTAAGCGCTTATAACTCGTGCTATTAACCCTTTACACTCGAGTACCGCCTGGGGCGACGTACGTGATTAATCAGAATATTTTTAAACGTAAAATTTAAGAGTTATTACATTAGAACGTAGCAAATTAATGAAAGAAATAAAAGTAAATAGACGATAAACATTTGTAACTCTTTTCTTTCAAAATAGGGATTTTTGAATTTTGGAAGGTTTATTGGAAAATGTATTTAGACTTAATCGTATCCAAAAATGCCTCGAGTGCAAATGGTCAATCTAAAAGCTCGATGATTTTTTGCTGCTAAATAATACCAATTTTGAATACATAACATATAGCAGCTATTTATAAATATATAACAGAAAAATACTTCTGCTACAGAAAGGAAGGGAGACCTTTCCAGGCGAAATAGCTGTACACCTTTTCGTTGAAAATGATTCGACGAAACAACAATATTTCGAGTCATATTTCATAAAAGCAATAGAAGGTTTGAAACAAAGGCGCTTTTGTTAAGGGTGCTAAACAATTACGTGGCAGGCAGAACTTGATTTTTGACAGTAAAGGATTAAGTAGTGAATAAATTTTGGTGTCCGCCATGAAAAATGCATTAAGGGGTTGCATCCAGACAGGAATGCGTGCCGGTCCGCGTTGGTGAAGCCGCAGCATCGTGTCGACACGTGCTGGAAGCCCGTCACACCTTGTCAAACTTCCATAGCCGTGCAATGAAATTTGATGCACGGTCCAGTGTTCTTGTGTAAGATCAATTCAGACAGCCCCTTGAAAATCGTCGCCTGAGTTACGGTCTTCACGGACTCATCCCTATGACATTTACACGTGTTCGCATCTGGCCACCAGTGCATCTGTACACCGGCATTTCCAAGGTGTCGACGATGGAATTCATGTGCGTTTGCGGCGAACGCGAATTTGCGACGCCTCATTTGAACACCTTTTTTTAACCCCTTTCGTCCGTTTAAATTACCGAGAAACGAAGTAAATGCTATATGCGATTATGTGTGAGTCACATCAATATCTTTTTTTAAGATTTCAAATTGGAATTTTATCAATTATTGCATACCAGCTCTAAAACATATAATTATACTTAAATATAAAATTTAAAGAAAAATTAACAGTTAATAGGTCGAATACTAATATTTTTAATACATTGATGTATGAATTCCTTTTAATATTATTTTAGAGGAAATCGAAAGGGATAAATTGATCGCTAACGAAGTTAAGGAAAAAGTTAACTAATGATATCATTTTGTATACATTTGACATACCATAATTTGCTGTTACTCACAAATTAGAACTTAAAATCTTATTTTAACCCCTTCTTTTATCATTCTTCTAGCAACTGAATAAATTAGAATTATTCATTTGTTTTTGGAATGTCAAGGCAGTTTAAAAAAAATAAAAATAAAAAGTTCTAACAATTTGATCATCTACTGTATATCAACTTTATTCCAAACACAAAGAAATGAAATAAAAGTTTCCTAAAAGTGAACTTTATTTTGAAAGCATTCATTTAGTATTCATCATCGTACACGTTGGATAAAGAAAACAACTTAACTTTTGACTAACACACTTTCACGTAATTACATATTTGGCATACTGGGTCGAATTGGCCCTGTTCGGTTTCAAAGTATGTGTTTCTTACGAAAAACATAAAAGAGCTTTGTGAAGCTGAAGAATTATACTTTTATATAGAATTACCTGTATCATAAAACGAAATGCAACAAATAACCCATCCGAGGCATTTTCCAATACAGTTTTGCAATGAAAAATGGAAATTCTTAAAAGTCGACAGCTCTAGATTAAAAATCATTTGATTTTGTCATTTTAATACGAACTAAATTTTAATTTCACATTTAAAGATGAGCTCTCAAGCTCAAGATTTGTAACATTAAAATATACTTTCACGATATCACATAGAATCATAGGTCGATATAAATTTTGTATAAAAAAAAAAAAAATCGATTCTTCGATTCGCGAATCGATCGTGGTTAATTGTAAGATAAGGTCAAGACAGAAGTAACCGCTCCGTTTCCCGTGCTTCCTTTTTTAAATGGCGAACGCTCGAAACCGGCTCAGGAAACTCGCGCAAATTGCAGCGTGGCTATTAAATTATTAAGAGAGATAATTATCATCGCTTTTGACAGTTAGCCGCCACAGCGATGAAATACTGTCGCGGCAATTTCGTGCTGGTTCACGCAAGCAATGCCGATCATTCAATGATCGACTCTAATTACATGTAGCGGCGAAATGAAATTTCTTTTTCCTTTTCCTTTTTTCGCGCAATCAAGGCGCTCAAATTTAATTATTCCGCGGATGCACGGGAAGCTTCGTGAGATCTTACGAGTCTCCACTTTATAGGCTTTCCATTTACTGCGAGTATTCGATCCAATTTTGTTCAAAGACTGTGAAATTTTCCAAAATATGGAAATAATATTTAAGTTTAAAAGTTTCTATCGTTTACAAGACGATTTTGAGTAACGTTTCATTTTTATTAATATTATTTAATGTTTCTACACTGTCGCGTATTAATTCTTTTTTCTTCTAATTTGGTGCCTCTGCTTGATATTTGGAATTACTAGTATTATTTGAATAATATTTAACACTAATAATATTTTAACGCATAATAATTAAGTAATTAATATTTCACACAATTAATATTTAATTAACATACTCTAATATTGTTGATACAGTCAACACCCTCATAACACGGTTAATTCTTTCCGCGTTGTATTACAATCGCGTTAAGCAAAACTCAGAAATAATCAAAACACTGATGAAAACGTGTTCCACGAGGGTTGTACAAATTTGTTAAGTCGTGTTGTATAAATTTAGAGATCATTAACTGGAGTTTTCGTAATATTGCATTTTATAATATCAAAAAATCAGTGTTTTAATTAAAATGTAGAATATTATTTTATGATACTAAATTTCACACTGGTTTTTTAAAATACCGTATTATTAAAGGGTTAAGTATTTTATGATCATTATGTTACATGGCACTTTTTAATTTTTTTTTCAAGTTGAAGGCGTGAAATAACAATTAAACCGTATTAATTCTTTTACATATTTATTTATTTATTTATTTATCAGAAACTCCACATGAATTCAGAAAAAAATAGTAAATTTTTAGTTGTTCGTACTATCTAACGCTCGATACCTTGCAGCTGTAACATGTACATACACCGTTAATTAATGATAAATTGATGGCCGTATAATCTTCAAGCGTGTGCAGCACCTTGTTAGAGTATATCTTTGCGTATCAATGCAAACGATTGGTTTCGAGCGAAACAAAATGAAAATGAAATAAAAGGATTGATATTATTCGAATTGAAATAATATCCGATGAAATAAAACTAACGAAGATAAATTTTGTCGTTTCTACTTTTTTCGAATTCTTGGATACTTTTATGAGAATAATAAAACGTCTAATACGTTAGACGTATTCATCTTGTCATAAGATTGTAATTACTTTGCTGTGTGTAAAAAAAAAAAAAAAGAAAGAATCAAATAACATTCCAACAATTCTCCCTTTCACGAGTTGCAGTTTTGCAATACCTCGATCGTGTTCATCAATCTTTTTCATTCGATTGAAAACGCCGATTATGCATGAAATTGTCCGGTCAGTTTCGATTCTTTTGTGAATTCTTATTCATGCGTTTAATCATTGTCGTCGACTGCACTGTAAATTCCAATAATTCATTGTACGCGTAATGAAAGTAAGATTTCAAATTGTTCTTCAATGGAAAATAAAATATTAGCTTGGCAATTAAATTCATGACTGATTGTTTGTTAAAGTAACAGCTCAGCAAATAACAATTTGCAATCAAAACTAGCATCGTTTGAACTGATTTTTTAATTTTATAATGGATTCACAATCCAGACGTTACAGACTGCAATTCTAAATCTATATAAAATAAAAAATGACAAATATTTTAGTATCTGAAAGTTTGAATAACTCTTTAAGCAATCGGTGTACAATATTTGTTTCCTTACGAAATGGAAAGTATTCTATTTTTTTGATCTTGTATTTTCACATTTAAAGAGAATTTTATATTAATATCAAGCAAAGGATAGTATCTTCTATTTATCATATATCTGGATATCAATGGGTTAACCTGTTGAACACCCTTCGATAAATTTCATTAAATAAATGAAAGGTCACAGAGAGACCGAAATATACTCAAGCACACTTTTCTGGTATAACAGTCGAAACGATTACGGGAGTGTTACGATCCACCATAAACCCTTCGAATTAACGAGGGTTCCAGCAAGAATTTCAAAAATAATGGTACACCGTTCCCTTGACGATCGATCATAATCCGCCGCGGTCTCGGGGCCTATTAAATAGCCCTGTAAACTGACTGAAACGCGGATATCAATCTAAATTACGATTTTCGATGGATCGTGGAGAAGAAAGGTGGTAACTGGACGAAGTAGAGAGGGTGTATCATCTGTCACGAAGAGTTATGTTTCATCTTCAACGATTTCCTGCTCGACGAACGCGTGCAACCCCTTTTTCTAGGGTACACCTTTGTCCGAGAAGTTTACAAAGGTGGGAAAGAATCGGTATGCATTAATATGGTTTGCTTTGAACGGGGACAATGATACTAATTCGACGATGATCGAGTGTACTGCATATTTCTAAACGAATGAATAATGATCGCGTAAGAAGAATTGTACTTTTATACTTTAAATTCAAATATTGATTAATCGGGGGAATACGATATTAAAGAAAGTCTATTTGATTTATAAAATTAAATAAAATCGAAATACGAAGTATAATGTATGAAATATCGCTATTGTGATACAATAAAAAAACAATAAATTGGCAGAATTTTATAAAAGATTCGAGGTTGAAAATATTTCGTAGCCGTAACAGGTTTTTGTTAAAAAGGATCGTTCACTTAATATTCTATTATAGGCTTTAACCCTGATGGGTATAATCCGCTTAGGTCTTTATTTAAAAGCTCCGGCAAGCAGATTGAACGGCAATTCCAAGTAATTATCGAAATTGGTTTCTTTAAAATATACGACCATAAAATTCGAACGATTAGAAAGCACAAGGATCGTAATGCTACCCTTTTTATCCCATGAAAATTCCTCACGAAGGTAGTTCTTATTTTAAATCCCAAATCCTATATTTTCTCAACATCCTTTGTCTAATTTAAGAATTTTTAAACAAATTTTACCAAAGAACAAATTCCTCTCCTCATCCTTATTATTAAGTATAAACATTTTGATAAGTCCATACAAGTTTCTTACCTAAAAATGGCGATCGTATAATTCGATTTTTCGTAAGGGTAATATAAAGGATTAAATATGTCCTTCAGATTTCCCAGAATGATTTTACTAAAAAATCTGATCAATAGCATGTACAGTTGGAACGACCACCCCCAACGGCCGTTCGAACATAGCGTGAATTTCCGGCAAATGCCCCCCCCCCTCGTTTCGGCGAGAATAAGGGGAGGACATCGATGTCTGGCGGTCAGAACGGAATCCAGGCATTAAATTAAGAGCCGACGGTGCAAAATAAGCCTGAACCGGCCCTCCTGCCGCGAAGAGTAGTAATACCATTCAGTGAGTTTGGTCCGGTAGTAGAGTTTGTGTCTTCATCGCCTATGGTAGGCGCTTATTGGGGAACCACCGTCCGATTCGCGACAACAATGTTACGATTAATTATGGCTAAGTGAATACGAGCAAACTTCTGTTGTCCGAATCAATCCCTTAAGAATCGGTAACAGTTTCAGAGAAAACAGTTCTATTCTAAGTTTGTTAGAAGTTTAATACTATTTAGCATAATTAAAATATCGGTTACTTTCATTTTGATTAAAGTTTCAAGTAAGCAATTACGTGACATGATTTGTTAAAAATCAGAATATGTTTCCTCTGCATTGATGTTAAAATAATTTTTGAAATAATTGATCTCACAGGGATTTATCGTAAGATAATCACCTTTAATCAGGAAATTTATGTACCATCAATTGCTTACATGAAACTTACAAATTGAGAGACTCGCGTAGCAAAGCAAATAAGTAAATTCAAGGAAACGTTGTGTAGCCATAAACAGGTTAATAAAATTAGTCATATGTCTTGCGAACGTTCATTACACTATGCAAATTTATAAATTGTTATTCGAATCCTTCCGTGGTACCCGTGTATATATTATCGAACGGAAAAATATTGAATAAAATCTACGACGTATTTATTACAATTACCTATACAGCATGCCCGATGCAAATCGACAAGCAAAAATTAAAAGGGGTTTTGTATAAGCTTTCTGAAATTTGTCGCGGGGCAAGCGTTACAAGGAGTCCGGTGATTTTTAATCGTCGACAAGTTCAATAAATTTGCGACTCGATTAAAGGTGCTGCCGTTAAAGCAGCGTGGAAAAAGTAACGACGAGTTTTCGTGTGAAACTTAATTAATCCCGTTCGCGTCGATCGCATAAATATTAATTAGAGGACCCGAGAAACTGTGTGATGGGCGAGTAATATCGTCGTTCTCTCTCTCTCTCTCCTGTGTGTGCCCGTACGGATTAATTTCTCGTTTTCTTTTGAACGTATACCACACGCCGGTGGAAACAGTGTGGCCGTTCGTGTTGCGGTCGTGTGGTCGTGTTCTCGAAACGGTAAACCTGTCCGCAAACTTTCGCGTCATCCTTCACGAAGGCGGCGTGAATCGAGAGACTTTCGCGATAAAAATCTTCGGGAATACGACGTTAATTAAACGATTAATTTCCGTGAACCGTCTCCGAGATATTCCCGTGATATTTTCGAGATAAATGGCAGATCGAAAATTCGCTGGGAATATTTCAAAAAGGAAAAGATTTGTTAATGGTAGCCGCGGATCCTTTCTTGTTATTTTCAAGGATTAATCGTTGGACGACGTATCGCGGAGAAAGGCTGCGATTTAAATTGAATCTTGGACTATTGTTTCCTTTTCTGTCATTCCAAAGCGTTATTTTAGATATCACTTCATTCGTATCAGTATATACCTACGAATTTTTCATCGATCGGTTTAATTTCGAAATATCAGAAACCAACAGAACTGTTATATTTTACCTAACATTATTTTGCCAAATGAAAATTGATTCTCCATCAAATTTTCATTCTTATCGTTAATATTTTTAAACGCTTAACATAGCTTATAATCGTGTAATATAACAAAACCTTTGATAAAAGCTCAAAACGGTTCAAATAACGTACATAACTTCATTTTTTTTGTTACAAAGCGTGACTCAATACTTAGTTGTGAAATGTCAGATTATTGAAATTTCATGGGGTTGGTATATTTATGACACGCACTGTATATGGAATTCCGCGCGTAGTCGCGCAGCCGAAAGCGGAGAGGACGTCGCGTCCCGCACAAAAACCGATACGGTCGGGATCGAAGGGGTATCCGTGGAGCTGGAGAAAAGGATCCGTGACGGGAACGAAGGGGGACCAGGTGGGGGGGGAGGGAGGATCGCGAGCACGCGATGCGCACGGAAAGAAGTTGGAACGGGCGAAAAAAGCCTCTCGATCCGAAGATCCAATTAAAATAACCAGTGGTCAGCGGACGTCGTCCGAAAGAAGCATAACGAGAGTTGTGGAGAGGGTGAAAAAGAAGAAGAAGAAGAGGAAGAATAAGACAAAGAGCGAAGCGAAACGCGGTCGAATAAAGGAACCCTTTAAAGTAGACGGGGGAGGGAAGAGACAAGGGCACAAAGCGGCATTAAAATATCTTTAAGTGCCCGGAGAACTTCTCTCGTTGTTCGTTCGACCGTGAAAGATGTCGAGCTCGTAATTCAAATTGATTAAACACGCTGAAAATGCCATCTGCTTAGCCGCGCTTCGATTCTCAGAGTTTAATGTGGTAAGACCTTTCAAAGAGTTTAGGAATACTTGCTTCCTGTTCCTGACGACGAAGGACCGTGAGATCGTTCCAGGGTGTCGTTTTCATTCAATTCTTTGCCCACTTTTGGAGATGCTATCTCGATACCTTTGGCGAGGGTTTGAAGTTCGAACAGGTTGTTTTAATTGCGAGGGTTGCTGGAAGTACGGAACAAAATTTCGGGGGACGATAATTGTTCTTGAAAGAACGAATTCTGGGAGTTCAATGCCAGTTTTCTTTTGTTGCTTTGCTGTTAGGGGGGGAGAGCAAACGCTTAAAATGTTTTTTGTTTTCTAAACTATTAGGGAGACCGGAAAGTAATGTCGTTTCTGCGCATGTCAACATTTGTTTGTTATTTGTCAAGTGTTTGTGTACTCTAAAATCATGACGAAGACATTTTAACACTAGAACTACCAAACGGGTACTGTAAGATTTATCAAGACGTCTTTGCAAAAATGTGAGCTGATTTTTATTAAAATAAAGAGTCGTTCTGTTTTATAACGTATGGTTCATCTCTTATTTGTTTTGTTTACTATTTTATTTTCTTATAAAGAAAGTGCACATTAAACAACGGTAGTTCTAATGTTAAGATTAAAGTGAATTGTTTACTTGTATATAATTAAATCTTAAATCTTTTTGCAATTTTGGATTAAACGGCTAGCCAAGTACCAGAAGAGGTACATATCCAGCATTGCATACTTTTTGAATTTCACAAGGGTAGTAACGCAACAGTTGCTACCAATGATTACATTATTGATTAAAAATAAAAATTTATTAAAAATTTATTTCTTTGAATTCAATGTAAGAAAACGATATTACTTTCTGGTCCCCCTAATATAATAATATTTTTATTAATCTTAACAAATTTTTATTAAATCTAACAACAGCACTGAAAGCTATTAGATATATATTATATATTAGTATTTTATTTTGCAATTTAAAGTATTTAACTATACGGCTATGACAACGAAAAGTTTGATTTTACAAAAAAGAATCACTTCAAGATCGAATTTCTAATTTCTTATATTATGTTAACTTTGATAAAGGGCCTATAAAATAAATTTGATCAACAATACCTAAAATTTGATGGCGAGTTCGATCGTGCAACAGAGTGCATCGTAATGGACGGTGATAATTATAATGAGAGCGAAGATGACAGTGATTACCTAGACTCACGAGTATTCTTTGACGAAGATGGTAATTGAGATAAGCAGCCAACTCGTCAATCCACTGAGTCGTTTGAATACATTAAGAGGACTTTTGTCACTTGATATCAGTCATTCCCGACACGTCTTTGCTTTGAAAGAAAAAAGAAGTTCGACCGTGCTCCTTTCTTTTCGCTTTATTTCACGAAATGCATTAGAACTCCATTTATTTAAGTGAACCCATAGGTTGCTCCATCTAACTTGATCAATTCCACTTTTTTATAGCTGTTGGACAAATTAATAAGTTTAAAAACTTATATGTGTAAAGAACAGGCATGTTATCATTCATAATAACAAATTTTTAGCACACTTCACTTACATTATAATAATTTTATGATAATAAAATGATTTAATACAATACACTTTTGTAAAAATGTTTGATTGAATATGCACAAAAACTGTAACATTTATTTCTCTTGTTTAATTAGATGTAAATTAATAATTGTTGGCAATAGATATTTCGTTGAATAAAAAATATCTGATATAATAATATAGAAAGCAACGATTTTAAGTAAGAAATTTCCTAAATCCCTAGATCACCTGGATTTTTTCCTATAAAAATGCATTTTCTTCAGAATCTCGAAGTTTTGATTATTTGCCAGCGATTACTCGCTCGAACAGTTCGATCCAATTAATGTCAGCGAGAATTAAACGTGCTCTATTTGAAGGGAACAGTTTCATGGGTTCTTCGTGCACGATCTTTTCAAGGTAAGCGACTGTTTCACTTGCAACGTTGTTTCTCAACCCGAAGCTCCCAGGAGCGAGACTCGTTGCTGCAAAGCGTATTGGCGCGATTAAACGCGAATCATCACGTCAGATCGCAAGCTGTTATAAAGGGCGGACAAGAAGTTGTAGCAATTTACGCTCTCGTATCTGGCAATGATCGTTCTCCGAACGACAATCATGATCTATGTCTTTATTAGTTGGCCAGCGCGAGCCGACAGGCATTGAAAGTGCATCCGAATTGACAATCCTTCGGTTACGACTCTTGTCGCCTTGGACGGAAGATGGTAGAAGCAAATAATTCAATTTTCTGCAATCTATTTTGCAATTGCTACGATTTAGTTTTAGTCGGTGCATCCTCTAATCGCTACACAGAAGTTGTTAATTAGGGATTAAAAATTCTATCTGTAAGTTGCTATTTTTTTCAGATTTTTCAAGTTTATTATTCAGTTTCTAATTGATAGAGCTTATTAAACTTCTTGTTTTATATTAGAAAGCCAGTAAAATATTATTAATTTGCACAGAGCTTACTTTGACTGAAAATTGTTAATTAGTAAGTAATTTTTTAGGGAGGAAATATAAAAATTGCGAATTTAGTTTCCAAACTAATATTTTTAAGTAACTTTCTTTTTTAATATTTTTAAAGTCGTTAATTAAAAACTTGGAGTTTAATTTTTAATTTTTTCAATTGTTCCCTAATTTTGAAATATTTCCTGAACATAAAAATTCTGCTGTTAAAAAACTCGAGTATCGAATTTGAATTAAAGTATCCTTGTTAATGAATAAAAATGTATACGAAAGAAAATTGTCATCGAACGTAAACGAGTAGCCAGAAATCGAGTCGCAGCTGTCGGTAGTCGTTAAAAAATTCCCAAGACCTATTAATTTCCATTGGGTTTTAACTGAAGCTTTTTGTTTTCCGCCGTTCTCACCACCTTATATCTTTGTCGCGTGGTCGTGTGTTGAAAACGCACAGACATATAAAAACACACAAAGGAAGATCCAAATGGGAGAAGCCGTTCAATAAATCTTCAGGCGCCAGGGTTGAAATTTTCGCCACCTATCCGCTTGTCAGAGCCTTCTCTCTACAGAGATATTTTCGGTATTACCTGGTCGGAGATCAGATCCTGAAGATACCTGGGTTAACGAGCTCTTCGCTCTACGAGGAACGCTTCTATTTCCCCATCGCCCATAAAATCATGTTAATTTGTGGCCCGATATGCGCACACCTCCTCCAGCACGATAATAAACGAGCATACCTCGATTACTAGACAACCGGATATTTCTCTCCTCGATATTATCGTGAATCTGGATGATTCCCTCGCTCGATGATCGTGCACTGTTATTTATGCTTTCATGGTGTTCCTGATGGTACTTCAATGCCATTGATTGCTATAATAGAAATGACCGTGTCTAATGTGGATTATCGAGGATATCAAGAACGGATTTCTTATAATCCAATTTTTTAATTTCATATTCCATAACGAGTAGAGATTTTAATTTCATGTTCCAACTGAATGTCTCCCATATGATATTCGAGCACGTTTAAGTATAAGTTCGGAAAAATCGTTTTCTTGTTTTCTCAAAGTATTCTCTGCGTCGCTTTGAAACCGTGTAGCGAAACAGATGTGTTTTTCATTCTTCGTTATTTTCTCTTATTATTAATAAAATTATTAAACATTTAATAAAGGATATTTATTTAAAGAAAACCCCATAAATCAACTATTTGTAATTTATTTATAAGAATGACGTTATCGCTTAACTTTATTTTCTGATACATATTGCAACAAGATCACGAAACAAATTCAGAGTATCCTTTCATTATCCGCAAATTAAAGCGTCGTTATCGTGTCACGTTAAAATACGAAGTGACCAGAGCTGAAACAGGGAAGCTGTCCAGTCTACGCGAAATCTATTGCATTCGGTGAAAAATGATAAAAATGTCCGGAGCACTTAATTTCACTGACGGCCATGACAGATAGGGGCAGACAGGACGGCGTTATCGAAGTAATTAGCGACACCTGTACTATCTTACCGGCGACTCGGTCCTTGATAGATTTGAAGAAAAATCTTCGAGGTTCGCCTACTCGAGGATCCTTTCTGCTCTCACGACAGATTGACCATTTCATTTTCTGTCGTCTCGAAACGATAGCGTTTAATTATGCTTAATGACACGGCTGACAGAGGTGTGAAACCTCGTGTCACCAGCTGGGAGGTGGGACCAATGATTTACGGAACCGATAACTTCATTGATACAACGTATCGAAAGAAGTCGATATTTCTGCGACGAGGCGTTACTTTTTAACGAGCTTAATATTTATCGACCGAAAGCTTTTCAATAGACTCGACAAGTTAACAGTCACGTGAGGTTTATGGCTTATAAGAAATATTTCATAACACAGCGAAAAGTTCTAATCTTTCGTCATAGAATATTATGCTCATATTATATTAATCTTTAAATGCTATTAGGGATGAAATTTCATCCCAAATGATTTCAATATTGTTAACAAATTTCTGAATTGGTGACATCAATTATTAAAGTATTTATTCGATATCGTAAATTTTAAGAAGGTAACACTTTATTTATTGCCGACGGTCCGTAAGAACCTAACAATTTAAATCGACTTGATATAAATTTTCAAATTCATGGATTCGGTATAAAGGATGATATTATAATTTTCATAATTAATATATGTACTTGAAATAATAATGGTATATAAAACGATGAAAATTTGTGGGATATCCTTTATAAACAAATGTGATGTTACAGGATAGTTATTCGACTCGTACATTTTCTTGGTATACGGCTACGGTTGAATCGTATTTTCGGACTCTGGAGATCTGCTACCTTAACGAGCTGATCGCAATCAGGATGCACCGAGTTATTCACATGAGTCATTTCTACAGAACGGTCAAACAACTGTCCTTCTGTGCCTTGTTCTTCTGAAACGCTCCTCGAATTAATAACAAAAGGAACGGTGCTTAGTTCTATGCGGATTAATTCAACATTAGACATTTTTTAAACAATTTCCCTATCTATGACAAACAGAAAATAGAAAATTGGGTTCATAACGAGTAATGTTTCTAAAGGTAGTCTTAACTTTTTCTTAAGCAGGGGACCATATATGTCTTATTTAATATATTTTATTCTTGCACCTAAAGATATAATAAACATGCAATTAGAATAGTTTTATATATTAGGTTTCGAAATCAGTTTTGTAACCAAACCATCGCAGATTTTATATCTAGAACATTTAAGAATTTTAGATAGTATTAAAAGTTGACGATGAAAAGATTAATTCGCTAGAATTTCAATAGTGTTGTGTATGTTAAATATTAAAATCCTATAATATTTATAGTAGATATAATAATAGTACTTAAATTATTATATCATTAGTACTCGGTATAGTATTATATTTTTATAATATTATACAATATGTTATGTTAAATATTTATAGCATTACAGCATTTATAACATATTTTTGATCTTTGAAAGCAAATGTGCCTAATATTCCTTTTATTTTAATCTAAGTATAATAGAATTCCTTTCACTTAAACAAATTTCTGCATCACCAACATCATCCTTGAAACATGACCACGCTCTATGAAACGCTGTGTAGAGGGTCCTTTTTAAAACAGCACGTAAGAAGATGATGTTTCGTAACTGACGCAGTTTCCACGAGAAACGAGATGTCTGACAACGAACGAAACCCGTGCTGCATCCTGCGCATCAACCCGAAATCTTGCTGCACACTGTGCATTTTTAACCATCCTAATCTCTGTCGAAACAACTTCACATGCAAAGTAACAAAAACCTCGGTTATACTATTTCAGTAGAACAAATATTCTAACTAATGTTAGAAACTTCATGGCTGGATTAAAAAATGTATCATTTTAACGTTAAATCATACCAGTTTAATCTCTTTGACGTCTTGAAACCTATTTTATATTTTGAATTTATTTTTTATCAAATTGTCATGAAATTATCAACTTTCAAATCATTGAATAACTAGAAAGAAGAACCATAAAAAATGTTGAACTACTACTTTACCTGTCAAAATGTTAATATTGCTTTTTTAATCATAATAAGTACCGAAAAATGCAATAAATAAATTTTTGATCAAACTTATAAGATTTTTGTAAAAGTTACCCAGTTGCATTTATATTCCAAAAGGCTATGATCAAGTCGCGACCTTTCCTTGCGAGCCTGCCTTGTCTGACCATCAAAGTAGATCCAGACATCTCTATATCAATCTGCTTTGTCTGACCATCAAGGCACGTCACTGACTACCTTAGTAAAACTGGACATTGTGTAGCAAAACACGGCATAACTCTAATTATTTAGAATAAAAATAGTTATTTTTTTAATTCACTTTTAACGAATGTTATCCGATAAATATGAAATTTGTAATGGTGAACACTGATAACTCCTGGCAATGCATTTGATGTCTTAATTTGTCAAATTAACGCAATTAATACCATGTTATTTATCTGCAATCATTACCTTAATATATTATATATTAATAACTAAAGTTTTTTAAATAAATTATCAACCTAATTGATCAAATATGTATTTTCATAGTATGAAAAATTAATCAATCATATTTTTAATATTTTCAATGTGGTTGACTATGTACATCAATCTTCATTGTAGCAGTAAATTTCTATTGAAATTAAAGTTTGTGTTTCCCAGAAATTTTCGTTAAAAGAATATTTTGATTTTGAATTTCACTTCTGAAACCATTTTTAAGAAGTTTTTTTAAAAGAACTATTCAATTTTCTGCAATCGGTTTTGCACATCCAAACAAATCTCATATTTTCTTGTGCTTTAAGAAAAAAGAATGAATTTTTTGAAGGTTTTTAAAAGCAGGATAGACCCATCGAACTTTTTTCGAATTTTTTCACTGGTAACAGTTTCGGAAAGAGGTTTTTCGCTTCAAGAATTGGCCGCTAAACGCTTTCGATTACATGGAAACACAGCAAGCGTATAAATCCGAAGCAAAGACGGCGAGTACGTACGTTAAGCGTAATTTATTCTACATATATGATATACAGACTCCGTGCAGCTTGCTGAATTCTCGTTGCCTGTCCTCATCTTTTCTCTTTTTCTTTTGATTGAACGTGGGCCAAGTCGCAATGTTAAGGCCCTTCGAACGCGTGTAATGCGACGGTACACGGGGATTTATGGGAATATTTATGCGTATTTATAGGGCGTGGAGTGGTGGATGTCTGCGATCCGTGGGTACACGAACCATACGTGGGTAAAAGGGGCCTACCGCGTGGACGGGGCCAGATCGACCCGAACCTGGCCGAATTTATATCGTTCCTCGAATAGTTCCGTGTTCCTCTTCTCACGCTTCGCACCACCCTGTACATGAACATCGTCACGTTTTCTGAATTAGGTACACGTGTTACGGTGTTGCTCACCCTGACCGGCCCCATGATTTTTTCAACTTTCTGATCTTCTAGGTAGTATTTACAGAATTTAGGCCAACGTTCCATTGTTTCCGATGGGAAGAAGGATCTACATGTGCGGTTTCTGGGTTCTCCGTTTCCATGAACCGAAGTTCAGGTGGACTATCCGGTGAATCATCGTTTAGAAATCGTTTGTGGTTGCCGTTTAGATTTTTCATGGTCGACAAAGAATGTTGATTGATAAATGAAACGGTTTGTTGCGGTTCGCTGTGGATTTTTAAGGAACGCATCTATCCGGTATGGTGGCCGATGAAATTCTTACCATAATTTAAATATTTAACAAATTTTGATGCGAAAAAGTAATTCACTCATTCATTTCCGGAATTAAAATAAAGTAAAAGTAAATTAACTTACTCGATTAGTTATTGCCTCAGAGTGAAGGCAATAACCAATTATTCTATTTATCATAATTTTTCATTTCTCAATTTCTATAGAATTATTAAAATTAAAAAAACCACAATGGTATTTAAATTTGAATAATTAAAGTACATATGACCTTATGAAAAAATCTTTTCATAAGTATATAGTTTAAATTTTAATATTAGGTGGCTCACTGTGAACAACATCGACTCAACTTTAACTTTAATTTAAGCACAAATTATATTATCAGAACAGGCTGCACAGTTAAAGGGTTAATCAGAAACAGTAGAAGAATACGACAAGGTTCCTTTTCCCGGTCGACTATACCTCGATGCTTTCACTTTCTCCAGCGGATCTTTCGCTCGCCCACGTATCTCGAAGGATAGCAAAGGACAGGCAAGAATTCGCGAGTAATTTGAATCGGCATAATTCAGTCGAGCGGAATGTCTCCGCAACGATCGCTCGTTAAAGACAGGCCTTTGATTTAAGCGGTTCGTTAAACCTTGCGTCCCTGCTCTCGAACGACTCGCCAGGAATACTGAACGCTCGCGCTACCGTGTTTTACTCGCTGTCCCACATATTATGCCACCCGGGCATTCGTCATCGGTCCAATCTTAATAAATAATCGATATTATCGGGGCTGCACCGACCGACTGGACTTTCGTGGCCCACGATCCTCGCTCGTTCGTAGAACTTGCGCGAATAAATCGTACGATTTTAACGCTAGAACTACCGAACGGGTCAAAATGGCTCGGTTCAGATTTCTTATTTTAAATTACAACACTGACTAAAACGCTTTTGTCGAAGTGTAAGCTGGTTTTCATGAAGGTAAAGAATTGTTTCATCTCTTATTTATTTTATTTTCTAATTTATTAGGGCGACCGGAAAGTAATGGCGTTTTCTTACACTAAATTCAAACAAATAAATTTTTAACAAGTATTTATTTTTAATCAATGATGTAATCTCTCGATAAGCATGCAATGCCAGATATGTACCTCTTCTAGTATTTGACTGGCCGTTTCATCCAAAATTGGACAAAAATTTAAGATTTAATTATATACAAGTAAACAATTCACTTTAACCTTAACATTAGAACTACCGACGTTCAATGTACACTTTTTTCGAATAGAAAATAAAACAGTAAATAAATAAGAGATGAAATATAAATTATAAAACAGAACAATTCTTTATTTTAATAAAAATCAGCTCACATTTTTACAAAGACATCTTGATAAACCTTGGAATATAAAATAATAAAACTGGAACAAGTCATTTTGACCCGTTCTAGTGTTAAAATGTCTGGCACGATGTTGGAGTGTACAAAGTCCTGACAAATGATAAACCGGTCTCCCTAATATTTTTAATTTATGAGTAAAGGTTAGGGTGTTAAAGACAGATTAAGTTGATTAATCATCAAAAAATACAATTACGAAACTGTTGTATAAACATGTCTACATTCACTGCAAACATTTTTTGGGAATTATACTTTTTTATAAAAATCATGAGATTATTTTTTCATTTTATGAATATTCAATCGTATACACAGTGACTGGCATAATAAAGTGACCATTCTATACGTCATACGGAATATCTTAAAACAAATGTTTTTAATGAAAACTGATCCTATTGCTGATTCTTTTTAAAGGTTTATATTTCATTTCACTTCATTTTCACTTCATTTTCATATATGACAAAAGAAAGCGGTTACCTTGTAAATCTTAATTTATAATTGAAAGAAAATGAAATTTAATATTTAGTATAGCCTTTGGCTTTAATGACTGCCGCCAACGATCTGGGCGTGCTTTCGATCAGATTATGCAGATGATTAGAGTAATTATACTATTAATAATTAATACTATTACAGTAATGCTTCGAATCGTCCACTACGATAAATCGCTGGGAATCGCTCTCGCCTCTCTACTCGTTATGGTATTAAATTACGTTCCGGAACTCTACGATAAATCACCGTATATCACTACTAATGTAACGACAAAAGTTTTTTATTTTTAATTTTTCGAAAATAAAAGTTGTATCACCGCATTTGTGATATTTTCCTGGTTAATGTGATATCAAACACGGTATAATTTGGTGCATATTTACGAATTTTATAAATTATATGGACTAGTGTCCTTTAGATCATATAATCAGTAAATATGCACCAAATTATGCCGTGTTTGGTGCTATTATAACCAGAAAAATACCACAAACGTGGTGATATAATTTTCACTTTTCAAAAATTAAAAATTAAACATTATAAATTTTGCCCTTACATTAGTAGTGTCTCACCGATATATCGGTGATTTCTGTTAATACAGTTCATTCTCGGTTTCTCTTTTTTTCTTTCATTGCAACACTTTTAATATGGTGGCTTCTAGCTTCGCCCATTTTTCAATTCTGCTACACGATAAATCGTCGTTTCCGGTCCCGATTTTCGACGACTTATCGAAACATTACCTATGTTTTGGTCCATGGGGAGAGCCTTCCTCAGGGAATAAAAATGAACAACTCATTTACTAAACGCATTCACGAATATTTGTCATTTTTTTAAATATTGTTTTGAATAATTTAATAATAAATTGAATATTGCAAAAATTATACCAAAGTCGTTAGAAATGATGATTCCAGAAAAATACTTCAAATTAAAACCCCTTTTCCTTCTTCAACTTAAATGTACATAATAGTGTTTTAACAATTTGTTTACTTTTCTTCACTAGAATCAACGAAGCCTAATGAAAGCCATATTGCAACTCTAATACGTTCTATTAGCTACACTTTGAAAAATAAGGTATATGATTTTACAGTGGCACGACCGATCGAATGTCATTAATTTGTTCCCGCTCGAGTATTTTGCATCGACCAGCAGATATTTCACGGAATAATACATGAATGGTATTATGAAAAGTGGATACATTACATTCTGCGGAGTGTGTTAATCCACGGTTCCGCTTGTTTCCCTTTTCTTGCCTACAATATTTGCTAACAACGAACGACACAGTTCCCATCCAGCCGGCCACTTGCGTCTCGTAATGTTCGAAGTTAATAGTCAGATCAGTCGCGATAAATTTGCATTAAATTCCTCCCCTCCCCCTGTCCCGATATGCATGCGCTCCCACCTTCGATGATAAAGCTAAGTTATTAGCGGGAACAGGCTCGCGCCACGAACGTTAACGTTGATTCATTGCGATTAGTTTTGTAAAAAAGAGAGGGGAAAAAAAGGAATCCGTGAATGCAATAGGTAATAAAACGTCGGTTAATCCGTCGATGTCCGCCGAATGACGGGTACCCGACAATGTTCGCAGAAATTGCATATTCAAATTAACTTCGGCAACAAAAACGACGGGAAAGGTATGCGAGGAATAATGTTCCATGCACCGAGAGATCGTTAAGCGATTAAATTGAAAGGAATTTCTAGATCCCGCGAAAGTCTATACTTGGAAATATGAATGAATTATTGTGAATAAAATTCGACCGCGAGGGCCAACGATGCTTTAAAAACATTTCATTTGAACAGAATTTTCCCCAAATTTTAGATCTTAAAAATTATTACCTGGGTAAGCAATATTCGAATTGCGAACTAATTTTTTATAACATATCAAATTATCGTCTTCCGATCCCTCTGAAGTAATCAGATTTCAGTCAATTTTGAAGCAGAGTATATAAATTTTTATAGAAATACTTAACACTTTGACTGCCACGATATAACTACTAAAACTTTCATTTGGTAATAATGTTACTTTTGACAAATTTTATATTCTGTTTCCATAATATTTTGCTCATTTTATTATCTATAATTTAAAATATGAAAATATGAATATTTTCAATCAAATGAACTAAAAACTTCCTAATAATATAGGCGACGATTTTTATTCAAGTGTCATCCATATGTGGGTGACGTGATAGTCAAAGACCAGATCCTCTGCTCGCATATAGGTAAAAAACAGAAAAATGTTAAATGAAATTTTTCAATCATTTTATTCTAAAACAATCCCAACATATTAGTGATTTAATACAATCAAATCTGTGCTTCGTAGAATGAAATTCACTTTATTATCGAAATATTCGTATCTGATTTAAATGACTGGATCGTTTAATTCGAACGACCCGACGAAGATAAACTCATCAGATTGCCGCGTAATGTTGGTAAATTAACGCGTTCCATGGAAACCGTTCACCCTCTAGTGGCGTGGCGCGTAATTTCCATTATGCAAATGAAAATACTGGCGAATGTCGGCGCGAAGGATCCAACGATCTTCGACGATGATCATCGTGGGTGGCCACCGGTAGCTTGGCGAGCCACCGTGGCACCCATCTTCTTCTCTCTATATTAAACGAACGAAACGTAACGGACGGACGAATCAACTGCCTACGTGCGTGTAATTATCCTGTCAATGCGTCGGATTTTCAAGACTCTTGTCGTCTTCACGCGATACGCCTTGCCTCGATTGAGAAATCTCCTTTCTGTCGACGGTGCACGCGATCCGCACGGAAATATGCAAATCGAGCCTCGATTTCGTGACGAGTCGATTCTGATCCGCCTAAACCCAAACCGTAATTAATCTTCTGCGATTCAACACTTTCACGATTGTTTCAGGAGTTTGAAACTAAGGGAACAATGACAGTTCGATGATTTTCAATATCTAAAGTTTTTAATAGCTTTTAAACATTACTATTCTGGAGCAACGTGTACGTGGTATAAGATACTAGCAATTTTTGAAATAAAAATATCACACAAGAGTATATAACTTGCCTTTTATAACGTTTAAAAATTGTAACTAACCACTATAGCAAAAATTCTAATTACCTCGTAGTTTCAATTTATAATTTAACATAACAAGAATATTATTGCATCTTTTGCATCGAGTTGCATTGCATAGTGCATTCTGACTTAAATATTTAAGATTTTACCAAGTGCCAATTCTTTAATTTTTGTTTATAATTTCTAATGGACAAAAATGAAAAGTTAAAGCTAATCTATTTGAAACAAAAACAGTAAAGGAAATTTAACACTAGAACTGCCGACATTTAATCTACTATTTTAAATTAAAAATAAAATAGAAAACTAAATAAATAAGGAACGAAACAGGAACTAGAATATAGAATGATGCTTTGTGTTAATAAAAATCAGGTTATATTTTGACAGGAATGTCTAGATAAATTTTGTAATATAAAATAAAAAATCTGGAACAAGCCATTTTGACCCATCTGGTATTTCTAATGCTAAATGTATTGCAAAAGATGGTTGATAGAAATTAGTTTATACAATTTTGATAAGAGCATAATAAAGTGTTGACAGATAAATGAAAACAATTAATATTTGAGCTTCCAATTGAAAAATGTCTAATCGCATTTGACAAAGAAATTCAAAGGGTGGAGAAGAACGTGTTAGGTGGTTTCAAGAAATCCTACGTGCAATTGTGTAATCGGTAATTAAGTGAGATTAGGACAAGTGCAGAGGCTGTAAACGCAGGTGATTGCAAACAAGAAAAATTATAGCCTGAAACGAACGATCGTGCGAAGATGAAAAGAATCTTCCTCATGCACAATAATTACATTGTGCAATTAACTTGTGGCCTGTGGCTCAAGATATATACCTTTTTACATTTTCTGTCGTGAATTTATGAACAACTTTCCTTTTTTTCCTAAAAGAGAGATTTTCACACTTTCATATTACGTCTTATTATTTATCATTACCAAGGATTCTTTAGGTTAATGGCGCCAGATGTAATTAAGGGTAATGTGAAATGTTGGGAAAGTGAATCTAAGATGTGATTATTTTTCAGCTAATACTGATGATAGAACATATTTACTTTTTTTTAAGTGAAATTCCTACTAACACACTCATAAGGTTCTGATTAAAATGTTGCCAAATACGACATAACCTAGGGCATATTTGCATATTTTATAAATGATCATGAAATCCGTAAATATGCACCAAATTATACCGCGTTTGATATTATTAACCAGAAGATATCCGTAACATTTTAACCAGAAAAATATTAGAAATGAGGTGATGCAACTTTCATTTTCGAAAAATTGAAAATGAAAAACTTTTGTCCTTACATTAGTAGTGTCTCACCGATATGTCTGGGACCTCTTTCTCTTTTCAATATTGTTGTTCTTTTCTACGTTTGCAGCGAATATTATCGTAGAGTTGCAGAACGGAATTTTATATCATGGCGAGTAGAGAGGTAAGGGGAATTTCATGGTGGGGATGATTCCCAGCGATTTATCGTAGAGGACGATTCAGCTACTTATCGAGACATTATTGTAGTACCAGTACTATTACGTGTACTTATGGTTTGATTACTTATAGCAATAATATAAATATCATGATTTGTGGTTAGGATTAAGTTATAGTACGTATTAAGTTACTTATGATAACAGTATAAATACCATTATTTGCGATTAGAGTTAGGCTATGATTAGGGTTAGGATACTTATATCAATAGTATTGGTACCATTACTTGTGGTTAAGGTTAACTTACGATTGGGATTATGTTACATATGGAAATAATATTAATACCATTACTTGCGGTTAGAGTCAAGTTAAAGAATCAATCTTTAACACTTTAAGTGCCACGTTGCAGCTACTAATAATTCCATTTATTAGTCATTTTATTTCTGACAATTTTTTTTATGTCCCATTTTCACAATATTTTGCTATTTCTATTATCTATAATTTCTCATATCTAATGGGGACATTTTCAACCAAATAATGGAAAGAATTCCTAATAATATGGGCCAAAGTTTTTAATGGAAATTCAAACGTGGCAGTCAAGGTGTTAATATCCGTAACACGTTGTATCATAGAATTATTAATAAGTATAAAACATTATTTTAAAAAATCGCTTTAAAAATGACGAATACTTTTGCATACCCTTAATAATATTAGCTATTATCATCGATAACTAATTGACAAAATAGAAATAAATAATTATATTTTATATACATTCTAGTTATTCGTATGTATTCTATCACACTTTATTTGCATAAAAATCCGCAGCCCCCTTATCAGAATATCGGATTAACCCACGTGCGTTCTCGTACCACGAGTCTAAGCAAGATTCGCATACTCTCCACGACATTTCACGATCAGGTATGATCGATCGTTTGAGATCTAACTTATCTTGTTTGCACACCGCCGACGCTCGTAATTATCTTGACCCAGGTGTTGTTCTTTAATAGAAATTTACCCGGCCAACATGTCCTGAAACGTTCCGTTTTACCCGGTTATAAAGAAGTTAATAGGTTGTGAAGGGGACGCCTGATCGCGTGCGAGCCACGTAATGAAACATTAAAGTGCAACTTGTTAACATTATGCTTCTGCGTTCCAGCCTATGTGGCAATTCGTCCGATGATTAATGATTCCCCGCGCGCACCTCGTTGCGACTCTGTAATTAAAAAGCCTGATGGAAACTAGTTAACGAGAGATTTGGTAATCTTCAGGGTTGAAAAACAACCACCGTCATTTGTATGGTTTGCAAATTGTACATGTTTTATGCGGTGAATAGAGTTGGCACCGTACGTCGATTATGCAATTATAAGAGAACTGGTTGATTGGTCGATCGATTGATTGATGGTGAAAAGCTTGACGAGTTTTCTTCGTTATTGAATTATTGGATATTTATGCACTTATAAAAGTGTACAAGTATGTAAAACAGAGGCAAATATATGAAGGAAATTAACATAAATATGTTTCGCACCCAGAGTCCATTTATGGCCCATCAGAATCATCGTTACCAATATTTGAATATAATCTGCTTGATGGAAATTTGTTGATACCAAAATTATTTTACTCTTAATTTACTATAAAAGTATATAGCATTTTAAAGAACTAATAATTCATCAAAAAGTAATAAGTTTCATAATTCAATATAGACGCAAAAGTTGTTGCTAACAAAGTTTAAATTCGTCGTTGGGTCTTTGATTCAATGGTAACCCCTTTTGATCCTTTTGTCAAACCATAACGAAAGGGTCAACAATGAAGACGAGTTCTTGTATCGACCATATAGGCGCCTCTCGCGTTAATATTAAGGGGGAGAGGGGATAGGGGACCGGTACTTTTAATGCACATCTATGATATGATAATGAGCCGCTGCACAGATTATGCATGTAGGTTCATGTATAATAATTTGGCGAGACAAAGCCGCATTGTCGGGGCATAAATTGAATCACTGCTTTCCCTCAGCCCCTCGATACCACCCACCCATCCATTCACCCCCACTTGTGCTCACTGAAACGCCCATGTCAGGAAACAACACTTGCTGAATTTCTACTACTATTTTAAGTTTTCTTTTCTTCTTTCTGTTGATTTTAAACATGATACATAAAATGATGTAGAGAAAATCTCAATTTTTGATGTAAAATATATAAAAGGAACTGCAGAATCTTTTAAAATAAGGTACATTTTTGTTAACACGTTAACTGCCACATTAGTCACCGGTGACTGACATTGAATTTTCTGTCCAGACCGCGACAGTCGCCAGTGACTGACAGTATAAGATACTCGTATAAAACGAAAAAATTACGTTTATTAATCAATTAAGAAATGTACCAAAATATTTCTTAGCAAACATTTCAATGAGTTTCGTTAAAACACAGTAATTATAAAAATCAATTTCTGAAAATTTCGTTTTTAATACATAAAGATCCGATGATTTATTCTACGTAATTGTATGACTTTTTCAATTTTTCAGCGAGTGATAATTAGGAAAATAATAACAAAGAAAAAATAATTAAAAAACGTGCTTTTTTATACATTCATTTAAACCTTCAATGCTTTTTTTGTTGTTGAACGTCCTTCAAAATAAAAACCTGTATTCTGCATCCGTGGTTTATTTTTGCCTCAAAAACAGCCCCATCAGTGCAACTACTTACACGGCGCTTAGTTTGCTTCGTCTTCGTCTTGTTGCGTCAGGAAAGAAATGTATTCGCGTGAAATCCGTGTCTAATTTCGCATAATCCTCATGAATCACTTTCAATGCACGAGAAGACCCTCCTCGAACCATCCAAATGCATTCGATCCGCGTTTCCTTCTGGTCCCCTACTTATACGTTGCTCTTCGAACCAGGCAGAAGTTGCACGATTTACTTGCATTTTAAACCGATCGATAAATCATGATCGTATCGTTCCGCGAGTCAAACATAAATTCTCCCCTCGTTCTATAGATTTTTACGTTTCTCATTTTGCAAATTGATCAAGCGCTATTTAAAACCGTGTAGCTGAATGAGAAAAGAAAAATTGAAATCAGAATGAAAATTAAGGATCGTATATTAGGATTAAAAATCAGTGGCTATATTTTTTGGATGAATACGTAGATTCTTGATGCATGGAAATTAATACCGATGATAATCGCTTTCAAGGACTACTAAATTACGACCACCTACGATACGCTGCAATTTCCTCGTGGGCGATTAATATTTTGTACGAATTTCAATTTTGAGAGGTTGTTTGTATCCTCGTTTGCTTTCGTAACAATTTTTCGAGTTTAAATTGTCGCTGTTGTTAAGGTCTGTTCACGAAGGGTCAATGATTAACCCTTCTAATTAACATCGGCACAAAAAGGTGGCTCGCGAAGACACCCTAGAAAAGGCCTCCCCCTAAAGTATCATAATTTACAGGTCGGCTGAAGCCAGGAGTTCGAAGGCGTGGCCTCTATTATTGTACACGCGATTTTCGACGTAAATTTCCAAACCCGTTCCCGTACTAATCCACGGAATTATATTTCAGCTACGGAGCTCCGACCTGACAAAGCTCGTCTCGTATTTTTGCCGATTAACCCTCTTTCGTACGGTTGATGCTAAGTTATGAATTTCTGGCAAACGCTCGCATCCTTCCCTCTCCCCCGTTCACGGTGTGGGAGTGTTGTTAGTCTTTCGTGGATTTCTCTATTCCATCGCACGGACACGATCCTCTTTTTGTCGCCGATTAGAGGGATTTAAAGGACCCGTGGGCGGACTCTACGATTCCTCTTGCTTCAACATCTTCAACATGGAGAGTTTTTAACATTTTCGCCGGTTGTACGTGGATTAGGTGGATTCTTAAGTGGGTTCGATGTAATTAATTAATTTAATTAATCATGATTGGTGTTCACCAAAGCAAAAAACGATACATAGTGGCACTTTGCACGTGGAACACCAATACCGCGATTCTTTCCTAATCTTTTTTTTATAACAAAGTGTTAAAAATACATTACCTTGCACATGTATAAATTGGTTATAGGCTATAAACTGTTAAGCAGTTCTAGCCAGTGCATACGGGGGTGCATGAATCCATCTCAAATTATTTATATTTTTTATGTGTTTGTTTTATTTCGTCTTGACCGCCAAAGATTCTAAACATATTGAGATTTCCGAATATATTTTAGTTTTCGCTAAAATTACAATTTAAATAGCAAATGGTAATTAAATTTTATGCATGACGGATATAGCCGTCATGACACAAAATACTGCCATTCTCCAAATTTAACGCATAAAATTCGAAAGTCTACGTCAATGCTTTGCATTACTTGCTCACTATCGCTCATATCCTATCCTTTGCTACGAAACGGATTAACGAATAGCCAATAGGAAAAATATGTATAACGCGAAATCGCTTCTGATACACATGGGGCGGTGATCCTTTGTTCCAGCCAATTGGACCCGCATTCCTCATAGGAAACTTCTCCTCAGCTCCGCATTATACCTACATATATTCTTATGAAATCAACAAACTCATACAAAAAAACGAATAACCGATACAATTGTCCGTCAGAATGGAAGGAAAGAAATGTACAATTTATAAACGAAGTAGCAAAATCAGAGGATGACATCGAACAACTCTTTGTCCAGAAATAACGATATTAAAGAAAGAAAAAAGTGGAAAAAATGGGAATTAGACTTTCAAATACATGTGGCCTGTTCAACGATGGGCCAGCTCTCGTTCGCATAATCGTGGCGCGTAAAAAGCGAGCAGAAAACCAGCGGCTCGCGGCGGATGACGAATGTCCCGATGCTCGGTCGTTGCCGAAAATTAGCATAATTCCCGTGTTAACATTTAACCCGGCCGACCCCGAAATTTCGAAATTGGACGAGCGGGTCGGTGCGCGTGGGAATCCGTGCTCCCAGTTCTCCGGAATGAAGGATATACCTTTACGCCCAGATAATATCGCGAATTTATACTTCTTCCTTTCGGTGAAACCAGTTGCGACATTCATGGACCATCGCTTTAAAATGTTCCTGATTTTTCCGTTCTTTCTATCCTTTTAACCCTTTGCTCTATTTATTATTATAACAATTTCAAATATCTATGTTTCTAAGTACATAGTATTTCGAAATTTTAAATTTTTTAAGAATATAATATTTTTTAAGTTTCTAAGAAGATGGTACTTTTTTCTTAACTTTTTTATTAAAAAGTATGATATTCCCAGGGAAAAAAATTTGGGGAAGTTAACCCTTTGCACTCAAAGCATTTTTGGATATGATTAAGTCTAGGTTTCTTAAACTTTACAAATTTAGAAATACAAATACTTACGATCTATTTACTTTTATTTCTTTCGTCAATTTGCCATGTTCTAATATAAATAAGACTTGAATTTTACATTAAAAATATTTTAGTTAATTCCATATGGTGCCCCGGCTGCACTACTCGAGTGCAAAGAGTTAAGGGATCTATTGCCTTTGGCTAAAGTTTGATGCATACCAAAGTAATTATACTTGAAGAAGCACAAACTCGAAGACTATATAATACAAAATCAGTAGTCAAACCACAATAATCATAGATTTATAATTTACTCCTTTGCATTCTGTTGTCGCCGCAGCAGCAATATCTAAAAGCAACAATTTTTAACAATGTATTCACATTTCTTTTTAATTGCAAAGCTAGAGTTTCAATATTCCACAGTGTAAATAATTTGGAGTAACTGGTAGTCGGTAGTAAAAATGACTCAGAGTTGCTGATAGATTACATTAAAAACTGTTAAAATATAAGGATACAAATTTAGATATGTAATAACGAAAAACATCGATGCTGAGAATGAGAAGAAACTTTAATACCGAATCAAACAATAACCAGATCCAAAGAAACAGAAAAGATTTCCGATGCTTTCTAAGAACAGACCATCAAGGGACAGCTTGGTGACCGTAACAAATCAAACAATCGATACTTCATCAATTAGGCTTGCGAAATTAATCGTATCTCATCGAGGGATCTCTTTCGGATCGTCGAGGGCCGCCGTAACCGTGACTAATAGACCTCGAAGAGATGGTGACAAGCCTGGCTCCGGTGCAAAATATCTCACCTGCCGAGAAAGCGAGCGAAACTGACGGGGCTTTCCTTTCCGTCGCCTCAACGCCGATCTTATCTCGTCCCTCGAGCTGGCTCGTTGGTTCCTTTTAATTAGCGTCCGGACACGCTGAAGAATCTTTCGGGATCCCTACGGTACCCCTCTACAAACCGTTCTGACCCGTAATAACTCGACTGCTCGTGGTAGAAATTTGTCGAGGATCGTAACGCGGACGTTCGACAAGTTTCTCTCATTCCCTGGCTATCCGTCGCATAAATAACGAAACTGTCCGTCGAACGGGACGCGTCCTTTGGCCTTCGATCCTGGAAAAGGCAGGAAACGTCCTGTGTTTCGTCTCTGACCAACACCAACGTGGCGGGGATCGCGTAGGTTGACGACGTACGAAGGATCACGGGCACTTCACCTTCCATTAGCATTGAATACGAATGAAATTAACCTGCTGATGGCGGACGTTCGGGCTACGAACGAGCCAAAGGACGATCGAGGGCTCGAGGATCCTGTTACGATACAATAAAATGCACTTTTTTTCTCTTTTTCTTCTTTTACTCCCTGCCCCCGATGTTCACGATCCACGTGTTCGAATAGCCGATGATAAATTCGATTTTTGTCGATTCGTACGGGTACACGAAGAGTGTCCTTCGGGTTGGTCATTTGCATCGGTGCGCCGCGATGATCGCTGACGCTCGCGTTCCTCGACTAATTGCCGGTTCGACGAGGCGTCTTTAATTGGAAATACTTAATTAACGCGTTCTAGGAGATCGCGTACCGGATGGGACGAGTGTATTAACCTTCCAACGGTGGATACCAGGCCCATCGTGGTCTAATCTATCAAGTGAAAGTTAAACGGTTTATCTTTTTATCAAAAGATTTTCGTACGTTAAAAAAATAATATCCAACGAAGCATCTTGAAGTTTAAGTAATAGGTAGATATTGAAATGTTAGAAATAGATTAACAGAAGAGTTTTTATAGTCGAATATTTGCAATCGTAACGTGTCTGACTGCACCGGGCCTCTTCTACTGCGACGGCCAACGTGTTAATTAATCACCATTCGAACCTAATGCACGCTAATCGATTAATAAAAGAACCATAACACTTTCGAGTGTTTGTCCCGGAAACTATTATCACAAAGTAACACGAAAATCACACACGGACACCCACCAGCCAATAAGTCCGGCTTACAGGCTCGTAAAGCGACGATCGCACACGACGATCGCGGGCACCCACGCGGGCACCCATCGTTGTTTGGCCGGGCGGGGAGGAAATTAAACGGGACACGTTCGGATAGCGTACGAAATGGAAGAAATAAAGGTCGTGGTACAAAGGAAATGAGCGTGTGTCGCGGCACGTGCTTTTTCGAGCGGTTCCCGAGGGGTACTTTATCTCGTCGCGATAAGTCGACTGATTCCTTCCCGGCCGGTCAATATGCGTGCCCACTTTGCATTGCATACACGCGATACGCATAGATAAGGATTAAGGACTTACTAAGTGGTCCCCGTGTGCGTGATACATAACGTAGGTCGGCCTGTTCCCACCGAGAACACCGTTGTTATTTAGTGAACAGCCCTGCAGGTACCTTGCACGCGTACAAACTGTATCAATTCGTATCTAATTCCCGTATTTACGATCCGGTTTATTGAATCCCTTCTCCCCTGTGTCGCGAGCTGAAAGGCCTCAACTCACAGTCAAATTAACTTTGCTTCTTTTTATCAACTTTGATAGAGACTCCAAGGTATTAGAAAGGTCTTTCATTAGAACGAATAAAATGTGAATCTTTATTAACGTAACTATGCTCCATTTTTGTTTGGATAGAGAAATGGTTGAAACTGAAATATGCAAATCAGAACGTCTATGCTGATAACTGAAATTGAATTTGATATCACGCCATTCGAAAGTTAAGGTATCGAACTATTAGAAGTATCTACGTTTACCTGAGATAACCTATAAACAAATAATAATTTATAGATTGTAAATTTAACGTGTATGGAATTATTTAGTTGGTTAATACAACAAAAGAAAAGGACACATAACATTTCAGTTATGCTAAAGTATTATTAAAAATTTTAACAGACAAAAATACATGAAATGAATTAAAAAGAAAAATGAGAAAGGAAACGAAACAATTACATCATTGATCAAGCTGATGGAAAAGAAGCATGGTTGTCACGGTACGGGATAAACGGCCCCCACAGGGGAGGATCGATTATCGATGAATCGTCAATGACTCGACCGAAAGGGTTCCAGGATCGTTTCTTCAGCTAGATCAAACCTTCGAGACGCGTTTTAATCCTGGTCGTCGACTGAAACTGGGCGTATCGAATCGAGAGGGGCCATCGTAACCAGAGCGAAAGGGGTTTTTCGAATATAATCGCGGTAGGGAGCATTGTACTGCTGGGAACGACGCTATACGTCTTGTCGGGACCTATCCCAAGAACGTCCGTGAACACCTTCCACGATTAGTCATGGTGTATCGAGCGCCAGAAACCCATTCGCCACGGGCCGTCCAGTTAAAAATCTCCAGAACGAGGAGGACCGAAACATTGTCGCGTCACGATGCAATGAGACGATGTCTGAAAGATTTCGTCGATGGATAACGGACTCCTGAATGGAACTGTGAGATCTTACGATTTGGAAGAAGTGTTTACCAACTGCGAGGATTTTTCTTGCTTTCACGACGTTGCTATCCTTGGCTAGTGATTACGGCGAAAACGTTCGATACTTTCATGAAAATACCGATACCAGTTTGATACGTTTCAAATATATTGATATCCATTTGATACTTTTCAAAATTACGTGAATACTCACTTGTTACATTGTATTAGCACGATAGGTGTCTCTAGGGAGAAGGGCGACGCAGGGCAGGGAAAAACTCAAAAATAGTTCTGGAATATTAATAATTAGTAATAATAATTAAGACGAATCGTGGAGGTATTCTTTCCCTAGAAGAATCTACAGTGCTTTCAAGAAAAATAGAATAAAGTTTCCTAGGAATTTTCACAAATTTCCTCGAACAACAGCAGCCTATGGGATGAACGGAAAGTATGGTGGTTCGAGAACGGGAACGATGCTCGTGGAACGAAATCGACCGCGACGATAAGCGGCAATAAAGTAACGCCAGATAAGAAGTCCTCTTGGGGATAGTAAATTTACCGACGGCGTCACGGCCGGATAGTCTGAATACCTGTGCACCAGTTAATGCCAGGTACACCTGTACGCTGTATATCTTGCTTTTATGTGCACTTTTACGTTGCACTGAACCTGGAACAATGAATCTCACAAGCATTTACTTTCTTTGTTCTACTACAGTACGAACGTAACGAGGATTATGGAAATCGAGACGAAGGGATGGAGTAACCGAAACAATAAGTACTTGTGTATTTTAACACCTGATTATACGATTAACGGAGAACTTTTCATGATCGCTCAGCTCTTTCAGTGTTTAACACTGGAACTACCGACATTCAATCTGCACTTTCTTTTAAATTGAAAATAAAATAGAGAAACTAATAAATTATAATGCAGAGTGATTCTTTATCTTAATAAAAATAAGCCTACATTTGATTAAAGAATTTTTTTTGGAGAAAAATTAATGTAATATTTTATTTAATTAGTCCAATATTAATATCTTTAATTATATTTATATATTGATTTATTTAACCTTTTTATAATAATTTAATTAATTTAAATTCTATACACAATATATATATTCAAATTCAATTTATGCAATATTAGGAGGTATTCGAATTATATTTTATTTCTTGTTATTATTTATAAATAAAATTGGATTAATACGAAATATATTTTAAGTGATGTTTAACTTTTCATAATAGAAATTAAATGATTTTTACAATTAACTAATTATAAAAGTGGTGTAAGTCCATTTGCAGCCTGTAAATATACATTATTTTAGTTAAATTCGCCCAAAAGAAATTTATATAATCAAGATATTAATAAATTGATAGAAACATTGCCAGATTTAACATAATTAACCTACACTTCTTAATTGACAAATATGCTAATCTTTAATTTTCTCGAAACAACAGAAAATGGACTTGCACCTCTTTCAAAATAAACCATCATTCATCAGATTATGTTCCAAAATAGTAAGAGAAATACAGCTTTTTGCAGTATAACCGTTTATTAATTAGACGAATGGGATAATAATGGATGTCATTAGAATCAATTGTAAAATTTTACGCATTTCATCTTTGAAAACATCCTCGGGATAAATTGCTTGACTCGATGCGATAAGTTAAAAGAATTTTATCTCATTTCGGAGAAAGGGTCAAATGACACTCGTTGACAGAAATACAAATCTTTCTGAATATCGTCGAATCCTCGTGCGATTTCAGTGCCGTTGCACGCGTAGAAGGTTCAGTTCGGTATCTCGAAGCAGAAATCGCGAGTCGTGAATCTGCGAACTAGATAAGGGGATGATGCATAGGTTAGTTGTTAGAGTGCTAACCGGTTTGCACCACGACAATGACGAAACGTCCCATCGCGAAAACGGTAACGCAAAAATGGTAATGCGAATTTCATAAGGGCACTTTACTACTTTTTCCTCCGACTTTAAAAATATAAAAAATGTGCAATTTTTCTAGTTTATGCTAATTTCCGCCACAGAAATTTCCAATCAACATGATAGGCCTTTGCTA
Source organism: Anthidium xuezhongi (assembly GCA_022405125.1). Lineage (NCBI taxonomy): Eukaryota > Metazoa > Arthropoda > Insecta > Hymenoptera > Megachilidae > Anthidium > Anthidium xuezhongi. Next base: position 866,702 of record CM039640.1, on the reverse strand, counting down.
ATTTCTGTTATTTACGATACGATTTCTCGGTTCACTCTATCTTCGTGATTATGCATAGACGTAAAACTCACATTCTACGACGGTACACGCTTGGCAAATTATTTTCGTGCCACTGGCAATTACCAGAAATTTGTTGTTTCCATTTTCGAACAACGTTCCGTTACAACGAACCCACGAAACGTTTCATTAAACGAGTTCGATTCGATTCGAGATTGTATCAATGCACCGAACCAAATGCTGTGATTAACAAACTTCCCGCTCGTTTCACGATCTTTCTTCCTTGTAAATGTGCACGATATAAATTACCGAAGCTTGAAATCGTACGAAATTGTTGCATACGAAATATCTGACAAGATTTGGCAATATGAAATTATTGCAATCTAGATCTTATGTCATATAAACTCTATTGTTAATTATACTACTGGATTCCAAATATTGATTACTATTTCCTTCTAAAGAGTAGGATGCAGTCAAATATGAGAGAGAAATATCTTTATTTTAAATTATTTATTACTTTTAACTAGCACACTAAAGTTATTGAAAATTTTATTAGAAAATGGTTGTAATTTTGAAAAATTTTACCCATTATTTTTACAATATTTGGTCATTTCTATTACCTATCAATTTAATCATAGTTGCCAAGTACAGTAACTCTGTTTTGAACAGAACGCTATATTTTTTCAATTCCAAACTCTTACGTAAAATTGTAAGTTATCCGGGTGGATATCGTTTTAAAAGTCTACTAACTTTAAAATACAACCCAGTGCCGGTAGATTCTCGGCCTCTATAATAAAAGTAGCCGCAGTGCTATTTATTATATCCGTCAGTACAACTCCAGAAGACATAATAATTATTATCATCTAACAATTTCCAGTTCGAAGGACTGTTTAATCAATTATCATTACAAGCACCACGGTCCTTGTTATCAATTATTTTTATCCAATAATTCTAGAGATCGCAATCGTTCTGTAACGTGTATTTATATAAATAATACGTTATACGAAGGAAACTTTATGGTTGCCGATTTTCACATTAAATTATATGTAATAATAGCATCCTGTAATGGCAGATAATGTACCAGACTTCTTTTCGTTATAATAAACTCGAGTTACTTCAGATCTTTTAAATCTTAATGAAAAAGTGTATGATCTTAGACTAATGTATAAAATTAAATGTTAGTTAATTAAATTAAAATGTAATATTTTAAATTGCTTTATTACTCTAGTTTGTATAATTATTACAATTTGATCGAAAATTCTTTGAATAAATTCAACAAACAGTATTAATTTTATAAAACAACAGTTTTATTACCATAAATGGTACATAGTGACATTTATTTAATTTACTGAAAACATATATTTTATAATAAATTTAAGTCCATAGAATACATTTCCACTAAAATAATGATGCGATATACAAAATACAATATAGAATAAAACACTCAAGTAATTAATAATTAAATATAATGATTATTGAAACATCAAATAACCTGAATGAAAAGTCGAGCAAAATGCAAAACTGGATATTAATATTGTAAAAATACAAGCAGTAACAGTGTTACTTACAAAAATATTCTTTTTAAAAAGTATTATGTACAAAAGATTCTGTAAAAAAATCCCTCGCATAAATTGAACAAATAATAATGTTACGATACAAAGCAGTGTAATTGAAAAACTATAGCAAGAACCGAGCCTATTGAAACGAATTGAACTTACCACCTTACTTCAGGGTATTGAATTTCACTTTGAACGAACGTTTACGTTGACATAAAGCGTCGATAGAATCTTTGCAAAGGCGTTCTTCTGAAAACAGAACCATAGAAGACAGAATTCGAGAGATCTCGGCGGTAACGAGATTCGGATCTTTCGTTTTTACACGTGTTAGCATGCAAACACTTTCTCGCAAGTGAACCGGGTAACATTCAGATCCATACCAGGAGAATTCCCATAGCGTCACCCAATGGTGTACCAAGTATCGAGATATTATCGAAAGAACCCGGTACATACGTGCATTTGCTATTCCATCGTTTGTTAGGACTATTGCTCGCAATCGATGTGTGTACGTATGTAGGTCTCGATACGAACGACAAGCTTCCTTGGAAATTTCATTTCCATCGATGTAACATGGTTACAGGGCGAACGGGGCATGGTTAAGGAAGATTAATGCGACGGGTCCACCGTTTAGAAACAGCTTAGCATTTTATCAATTGAAACTCTGTCGATAAAGCTAACTTTAAACGTCCATGGTAAACCAAGAGGCTCTAAGATGTGGTATCTTTTTAAAGGAAATAGGTTGCATCAAGGATTGTTACCTTTTCTTCTTTTCTCATTTTGTCCGGTTTGTTATAAACGAAGATGTTTATGTTATAATACTTAACGTTTAAAAAACAGAGAAAAAGCATTTGGAGCAATAAATAACAAACGTTTTGACAAGAAAATAAATTCCAACAGAAATGTTTAATTTAATAGAAAACATCTTTGTATTTTTGTAAAATTAATATCTTAAGAAAATCATTGAAACTTTTTGAAAAGTTTTAAATATTGTGATTGAGAACTAGAAAATATGTACTTTATAACTTCATGAATTTGATCAGAAAATGGTTTTGATTTTGAAAAATTTTACCTATTATTTTTACAATATTTGGTCATTTCTATTACCTATAATTTTAATTACAGTCACCAACTATAGTAACTCTGTTTTAAAAATGATAAGTTATCCAGGTGGAATCAATAAAATTATTATTATTTTATTATGAGTCAATCAAACTATATTTTTTCGCCCTCTAAAATTAACAGTATTAACAACTTTTTCCCCTCCCCAGTATTTTCCAATAAAAAAATTAACAAATATATCTTTCAAAGTTAATGATACACTGTTTTAATTAATATGATTAATGATGATCTAAAATGGAAGTACAATTAACTGTTTTCTTTTACAACACTTATTAACATTCCTCTAAATTAATATTTGTATTAATTATCAAACGATTCCTTTTTCAATAATAATTTCTGGTCCATTTTAATGCACCCTAAGGAACAAAACCTTGTTTAATCCCTTCAGAACTCGTGGAACAGTTTCTATTTTTTCTTAGCTGTAATTTTAAATATTCTTATCATTAGTTCTATTAATAACAGTTAAATAGGAAGTTGAATTAGAAGATCTGTTTTCAAGAAATCAAAGCACAGATTTCTTGCAAATCTAATCTTGTACGCAAAGAAAGCATCGAGATTCTGGAGAAATTCTACAACACAAAGTGTAGCTTGCTTACAAGATTACAATAATCTCGATAATCGTTGATAATTACGATAAATAAGGGTACAGATAGGCCTAGAGGGCCACCCCAGAGCCACCCCTGTTACACCAACCTGCACTTATCCTATTTACGCGTTTAGTCCGCTTTACTTTCCATCGACCATTGAATTTCATGGAACATGGAAAGCTGATTTAAATATAAATCATATTAAGATCGTCCGATCCGAGCTTTACGATCACAAATTACAAACGAGTCACAGCCAAAGCAGCCGGTTAATGAAGGTTTGACTTTCAATATAATTTGATACATCGGAGAAAAGTAAAATAATCGTCAATGTTGCAGCGTGTGGATCGTAAACGATCCTTGAGTATCCTTCAAATATATATTTTTCCTAAGGTATTTTCCTTTTAGCGTCGTTTAGTGTACGATAAAAACGGTAACAACAATTCATTTTAATTAACGGTCCAATAAATTTCGTTCAACTTTAGCAATCATTTATACAGTACCATTGAAACTTTCAATCCATCACAATAAAACACAAATTTTTCTATAACAGCAATAGCTGGAAGTAAGGAACATTTATTGAAATTCTCACGAGTCAAAAATAATAAATAAGATAAGAATTTCAAGGTAAACATTCTTTGTATGTGTGTTTAAGGTTGCACGGTTGGTAATTTTATATTTTGCGTGTAAGGTTTTGTTAGTGTACGAATTTAATTGTTTTCTTCAGGTTCTCTTCGTTGTTAAATATTTCGTTGATTTGGTGTAAAGTTTGGAGTTGGTTTCTTGCGCCTTCTATACACTTGCAGCTTGTGAATATATATGCCAAGACAGTTCACAAATCGGTGGGGGGGATTTGTTTAGGATGAACTTGTGGTATATTTTTGTGTGTCCACTAATTAATCTATTGATTATTATTTGGTCTTTTCTATTGAATTGTGTTGTGTCGTGATTTGTGTAGAAGTCCGCTGAAAGGTCGCGTATTTTGGACGGTATGTCTTCAAGACAAACATGTTTATACCGAAAGAACTAAAAACGTAGTCAAAATTCGTAAGAATAACGTTCCAGCGAAGATACAAAAACACCGCTCAAGAGGAGCGCACGATTCATTTGTGGATCAGCCTTCGATTCATTTGTTATTCAGTTACGGTCCAGTCTACACGCGTCTCTCGTATCAATCCATCAAGTCATCGCTTTCATATTAACCCCTTGCCTTACAATATCGTGTCACACTCGTGACGCACCCCGTGTTTCAAATGTAACCTCTATCCTTTGTATTTTGATTAAAACTCAATTTAATTGTAATCGCAATTATATAACGTTTCAATTTTCTTCATTTGTTTTAACATTGAAGGAATACACATTTAGCTCTGACGCAACCAATAGAAAAATTATAAGTTAAGGGGTTAACGATTATTGTAAAAATCAATTTTATTGTAGGGTTACAAAATAAAATTTTTTTTAAAGACCCAATTTCTCTTTCCCGCCCATACCAAAATAAATTCGATAGTGCCAATCGTTCTCAATCATTTCTACAATTAATACGGTCGGAACAAAATACGTACAATCAGACTTTCATCCCTTTATCCGATGATTCGTATAAAATTTTCCGCTTCTAAGCGATTTAAAATTCCCCCGACCTATAAATAATAAGGATTGATTGGAACGAATCTGAAAGTGTTAAAAATCATAGTGACAGCCGCGTTTAAAGACGTTAAGCCCACGGGTGCTGAAGTGGCCCGTTGCAAATAACGCGCCATTAGCCCCCGTATGAGCAGGGCGTAATGTTATACATTACGCGTTAATGGCCACGTAGGTACCGGCTTCGAGAGCATGCACACGAGCACGTTGTTCGCGGTTACCCGATCGGCATACTAAAACAGCGGAACACTGGCATGGAAATTCTTTCAAAGACCGTTCGAGATGCGAAATCTGTGTCACAGCATCTGGTGCGCGAGGAATCCCGCTTTCCGCGGCGATCTCTTAAAAGGATACTGTGAAACTCTAATTCAATCCTCGATGATTCCGAGAATATTCCTGCTCGCTTTATAATTCATTCTCACAAGAGGAACGTATGCTGGTAAGTACTGTAGGCTTTCGTAGGGAAAATGGTGCTCTAGGAGGAGGTACTCTTACTGCTCATTATAATACCGAAAGGTTACCACGAATTATGCCTACGATAATTAACCTAAGTCACGATTAGGTCAATCATCGTGTCTAGGCATAACCTAGGACCTCTCAGGTATGAAATTAACCCTTTGGGCTCGAGTGACATATGTTATTTATTAGAATGTTCTAAAATGTTAAATTTAAGTGTTATTTATATCAGAATATAGCAAATTAACGAAAGAAATAAACATTTGTTACTCTTTTCTTTTAAAATAGTACTTTCGAATTTTGAGAGCTTCATTTAAAAAGAAACCTAGATTTAATTATATTCAAAAGTGTTTCGAGTCCAAAGGATTAATAATGGGACTTCCTTTTATACATCGCCATTTTTCCTAGGGAAGTCTATGGTGGTCGCCAGTGTACCTCTGGACATTGATTTCTTTCAAACTTTGCAATATTATAAAGGGCACCGAAAATAATGATATCAAAACCCTTTAACTCTTTCGATGATATTAAATGCCACAAACGTGTTGATACAATTACCACATTATATTTTCTAAATGTAATTAAATGTAATCCAGTATTTAGCACTGGAACGGTTATAGAAATTATTAGAAATTATCAGATTATTTAGCAGCAACACAAAAATACTTATTGTTAGTTAGAAAGTACTGGACAACGTACTTTTGTGCTGGAAATAATTATTCTATTTAAATTATATTTAGAAGGAAACTTAGAAAAAGAAAAATAAATTAGTTATGTTTCCCATAAAAATCACCTGCATTCTTTTCATCTCCCCTCAGAGGGGACAGTCGAGTGGAAAGGGTTAAAATAGATTATTTTAAAGTTCTGCCCTTGTATTAAAGATATTCCAAGCATAAAATTCATAGGTATTTACAAACAATTTCTTTAATTTTAATAAAATATATTACTTCAAACACCCTACCGCTAAAGTTTCGATTAGGGTGGTAATTTTTATTCGTTAAGAAGGGAATAAACCAATCCCTATTTAATTGTGCTCAGAAGTATATTTTAAAATAAAATTCTTTGCGTAAATCCTCTCTACTTATTTACCTATATGTAAATCAGATTTTGAATGATTGTTTCGAATATTCATTAATCAGTATTTATTAATCAGAATATTCATTTTCAGTACTTCACTAAACTACGAAATGACCCGCTGTAAACGAGTCGAAAATCTTCGTAGTTTCGTTGGGGTACTGATTGCACAGGGTATTTCAGTCACCTTAGTTAAGGTGACTAGCAACCGTACAATGGACAACATCCGAAATGCAAATTGCTAGGACGTTGGTGACACGCAAACCAGTAAAGCTGTTTTTGACATTCAGTTTATTTTTTGATCCTACAATTTGTGTTTCTACGATTTCTCTTCGTCTTCAACAGCTAATTGCATATGTCGTGTTAGAATGGAACACCTGTTCCAGCTGAATGTCTCCCGCGTCATATTCGAGTACATTCAAGTAAGCTTGGAAAAATCAGTTGCCGGGCCTACGCGGTCGTTTGCTTGTAAATTTCGTTTTAAAACCATGTAGCGAACCGGATGTATTTCTCGTTCTTCGTTATTTTCTCTTATTGTTAATAAAATTATTAAACATTTCTCAAAGAATACTAATATGAATCAAACACGTCATAAACGTGAATTTCCAAAGGGCCTCGAGATCAGACCTAGCAGGTCTCGAACAGGTCAAATCTCGTCACCCAAGCCTGTCGGAAATTCCACTACGTTGCCAATTTTCATATTTTGGAATCTTCCATCTCCGCTGACACTACCTTGTCCGCACGGAATCGGTATAATCACCTAATTGGCTCTGAACACCCACTAATCAGGCAAAAAGATTTGCTAGCCGAATTTCCGAAGTCGTGGAAATTCGCGACATAGAAACGAAATTCAGTTTTTCCATTAACTCACAAGGAGAAATATTATATTTCCTGAATCAATCAGTTCTCATTGAGTTCATCAAGTTCTCATCGAGTTATCAAAACTCACGGGAAGAAGAAACATTATAATCTCTTCCCAGGGAAACATTATCTTCCCTTAATCACTCAGTTCTCGATTAGTTCTCATCAAGTTCTTATATCTGTCCTGCAATATCGAGTCACACTCGTCACGCATTTTCCCTTCAAATTTTGATAACAACTCAATTTTCAATTTAATTATAATTATAATTAATGCAGCCAAGACTTATCAAGTGTGAAGTATAAATAATATTTCGATTTTCTGCGTTTGTTTTAACATCGTGGGAATAAACATTTAGCTTTAACTGACGCACCCATTGGATAAATCATAGTTTAAGGAGTTAAATAGTTTTATCTTGTTACCAATCGTGCGTCTTAATCTACATTAACAACACCCTTATACTCCCTGTATCTGTAAAAAGACGTAGGGTTCCCGAATAAAAATTCGAATTGAGATTTACGACCCCTATTGACCAGGGCTCTCAGTGCACACCATAGTCGCGGCATCACTCGTATTTTCTTAGAAAACAAAATTAGTAAAATTTGCATGAGAATTCTGTTGTGAAGACGCTGGACCATAAAATATTATGAAGTATCTGTATTTTATGTTTTGTAATGTCTTGATGAATATTTTGCTTGAAAGTGAACTTGAAAGCTACCAACTTGCGTGAAGTAATTGCGTTAGGGCAGACCGTAATTACTCGTTTCGCGGACAAGACAAATGCATAATTAGTATCAACATGACTCGCTGGTTGAAGACGTGCCCTAAGGGCGCTGTAACATTAAGCGTTACTAATTAGAGATAATGAATGACATAATGAACGTGCAATAAACCATGAACGTACAACTTTTCACGCTCTTGTACCCCCGTTAACTTTATTCAATGATTTCCCATCTTACAACTGTATTCTGTTCCTGTTCATTTGCGGAGTACTGAATTAATCAACTGCAATCGTCGAGCAGGGATGTTTCAAATTGTAAGAAACCAATCGAACCTCCTGTTTTTTAAATTACACCTTATTTCTTGTCAAGATGTGATTTTAAATACTATACTTAAACGGATCGTCCTTTTATCGTATCCTCGTTTGTTCGATACGAGTCGCGGAAAAAAAGAAGAATCTCATTACCGGTACGGAGGAAATAAAAAAGGAAAAAGGTGAGAGATCGTGTAACAGAGAATGAGAAACAACGGTACAGGAAACGTTCACACGTCCGCGAGATACGTGAGTCAGGATGCAACGTCTTCACCTGGACGAAGCCTCGCGATTATGTCTTCGAGCGGACGAAAATCATGGAACACGGTGGGCATCAACGTCTTCTTCGTTTACGAGAGAGATCGTGTGCCTCCGGGGGAGATTTCTCTTCGGCTCGTTTTTCACACGGCACACACGGCCATTGCAACAAGTTACGCTCCTCTGGGACACCCTGTACATCGTTCCTCCACGCATGGTGGTTCAGTTTCGGCCGACGAGTGGTGCGATGCATTCCAATGCAAATAACTCTCGCCTCGGGGACGCAGCGTAATCGTCGCAATTTCATGCTTCTCAGAAATGCAACCTGCCCGTCCGTTTTGCCCCCCTCCACCCTTCTTTCGAGGATACTCTCCCCTCAAGGTTCAACATCTCTCGATGAACTACCCCCATAAGTCAGTTATCGGGTTTCTGTATTGAGATTGTCGAATTATAGAACAACAGTTGTTGAATGCATACTATTTATAAATTAAAATTAAATTAACACGTAGAGTAATAACTTTATTCTTACAGAAGTTAACTTTCGACGAAAACATACAAATTTTGCAATTTACAACGAGAAATCTAAAATTCTAGCATTTGTAAACTGATAAGTAGGACCACCCTTGGGTTCAAGAACATTTCCGACGTTCCTTGCCCCCCCCCCCTCCCCCCACTAAACATACATATGTTTGAGTATAAATATGGGGCACAAAGACGGATAGATTATTATTATTGTGGTTGATTTGAAATTAAGGAAGACTACGATCGACGAGGTCCCGCGGGATTTGAGAATAAATTTGACGTTCGATTACAACCGAAGTGAGTTTTATTTTAAACGCCCAAATCGAAATATATCGTTACAGTAATAAAATTCAATTGCTGAGGAGACTAGGATTAGGTAAGGTTGAACTGTGATTCTACAAGTATTAGGACAGAATTGGGTATTATTCGATTAATCGCGAATCAAACGAAGTTACTCCAAAATAATAATTTGTAACTATTTTCTATTTATTTAATACGAAATTTGTGAATAACGAATAACATTGATGTATTGTTCAGTTTTATATCAGAGGTTATGAATTACCACAGTGAATCGCGTAAGTAACCTAGAGCTAGAATGAATTAACACCTTGACTGACACTTGAATTTCGATTAAAAACCGTCGCCTATATTGTTAAGAATTCTTTCGTTCATTTGGTTGAAAATATTCCTGTTAGACATTTGACATTATGAATAATGGAAATAGCAAAATATTGTGGAAACGGAATATAAAGTTTGTAAGAAATGAAATTATTACCAAATAAAATGTTTAGTGGCAGTCAAAGTGTTAAATCAACAAATTGCAATTAATCAAGCTGTAAAATATATTCTGTAACGACGAATGTACTTGAGAAACACCCCGTAGAAGAATCTTAATACATTCTTCGAAATCCTGTGCTACGCAAGTGATTTGTTGAAGAAAATTCGTGACACATGCCTAAGGGAAAGAATTCACGAGGGATTCCTTCGCGTGTGTGTCCTAAGCTTTATGAAAACCCCGGTTCATCGTCGTGAAAAGGTTGACTTATGGGATGTAAATTACGCAATGGACCAGTAGGAGGTTGAGAGTATCACGTTTCAGCTTGTCGGCAGGTAATCGCCTTTAGTATGCCGCGATCGTGTCTCGCAGCTTGTCTCGTGAATATGTCGAAACGAGGGTCCCATCCGGATGACGGATGGGCATAAAACTTTTAATACGAAACGTGCGCCCAGATTATATAATACGCTGTGAAAAATTTCGGTTCGATGGACGGTTAAATTAGATTAGACCCGTAAGAGGATCGACCGATTTAGGGAACTGTGATTGTCAGCCACCTTAGACGTCTACTAAAACGAGGAATCGTAGAAACCTTGAAGTTAATCGCTTCGGGCCCACCTGTCTCCGTGTACCAATGTCATTCTCGTGTCAAAAATATTCATTTATGCCTAATAACGAAATTTATATTTAGTACAAAAAGATTAGAATTCAACCCTTTGAAATTCGAGTAGACTAAAAGGAATCGTACAAAATATTCTTTCAAACGTTAAATTATATCGAAATTTTGAGAATGAGTTGGCAAGTTCTTACAACTGGTTGTCAGAAAATCATCCCCGAAGGAGCAAAAGACTTGGTTAGCACAGGTAATAAAAAGATCGAGACGAGACGTCGTATGCGCGATGTACCACCGGAATCGAAGTGATACAACGGAAACAGCAACCAGGGAACTTAAAATGCTAATGAACGAGTCGCTCGAGTTGGTCATCGTTGAATCGACCGCGACAAGCTCGTCCATACCTTTGCACGTTCGAATTTATCGAGATTTAATTTGTGACATGGTCAGCTGAGTCCACTGCAGGTCGCCATTCTTCGATTTTTCGATACTGTCTGTACCAGAATTTTCCAAACTTCTACTCGAAATTCTTTTTTCCCTAAGATAATTTTACGTGACTAATCAAATACTCAACACCTGATTATGGAGAAAATTGAAAGTTATTAGATAATCGGTAATCATTAATTAATGAATGAAAGGAATAATCAAAATCGTTATAATCAAAAACGATGATTAACACTTTGACTACCACGTTGCAGCTACTAAAAATTCCCGTTGATAGTAATTTTATTTTTGACAAATTTTATATTCTATTTCCACATTATTCTGACATTTTCAACCGAATAATGGAAAGAATTCCTAAGAATATGGGTGACAGTTCCTAAGGGAAATTCAAGTGTCACCCATATATGGGTGATGTGGCAGTCAAGATGTTAATAAGCATTAATCTCGAAATGATTATGCTTTCTATTACGATTGAATCGGTAATTTGTATATACAGGTAACCCTCCTATAATACGGTAGATAGAGTCCTAAAACACCCGTGTTATATGTATTGTGTTAGAACGAAACCGTATTATAGGATGCCGTTTTGTATGAGGGCTACTTATAATAACAATACTTTCAAATATATACATATACATTTATACATATTCATTACTTACATAGCTGGAAATGTTAACGAGAAATTTCTGTTTAATATATTTCAATTTCATTAAAATCAGAGGGAAATACCTCGAAACGATTTCTTATAAGAACTCATTTGGAACCACCGCGTTCGAAAACTGATTTATTAGAGTTCCAGGGAAAGGAATTATCGGTTCTTGAACGTACATTTTTTTGAAAATTTATGGAGCTTCGAGTTTGTGATGAATGTTGAAGATTATGGATTTTATTTTCGAACATTCATCGCGTAGAAATTAAGAGATTTATGTCTCATACAAATAATCTAAAGTTGTAACAGCGATGAAATAGTTGACACATCAATTAATCGATCCTTTGGTTGGTTTTTTTAAAGGAAGAAATAATTCATAATGAGGAATGTTTAGAAATTGATTTAAGAATGTACGTAGAATTTATAATTTAAAAAAAAATGTCTCTGCTTATAATTAATATCCATGAACGTAGGTACGCGTATTAATATTTATAATTATGTACTGAATAGTAATTCTAATGCGCGGAGAATCAAGATTTTCTGCTAAGATCATTCTACACGACAGACATTAATAACGTTTCGATGGGTTAATTATAGTGAGACAAGCAAGTAAAATATAGAGGGATTTTACGCGTGAAAATAAATCATTATTAATCGAGAGCACCATCTACTTTAGTCTCTTAAAAGCATTTAACATTCCTCCAAGATTTGTAAAATTCTCGGCACTACAATCTTTGATTTTCTTACATTTTTATCACTAAATCAGATAAAAGAATTGTATTAGGTTGGTACATAATTATCAGATGTTTTCTTGGCGTCTCATTTTTTAATAAAAATTTACAATATTATATAAATTTATTAATAAAAATATTCTTCTATTTTTTTAATCATATTCATATTCGCCATATTATGCTTTACCACTTCGAGAAAGGATGGAAAGCAGCGCAGTCATTTCGTGATCTCGAAGTTGTCAAGATTTCGTCCTCTTCCACAGCTGTCAAAAGCGCCTGGTCGTCGAAATCCGATGGTCGACCTCTTCCTGGCTTATCTTCCAAACTACTGTCGCCAGATTTGAAACGGGCAAACCATTCCCTGCATCAATTTTCGCTGATTGTTCCTTCGCCAAAAAGTTCGTTGGGATCGTGAAATAACTGTGTTCCTTTCTCGAAGTGGTAAAGTATAACATGACGAAGATGAGTATGATTATCGACAAAAAAAACGCCTGATAATTATGCACCAACCTAATACTGGATATATTGGATATAACTATCCAACATGGCTTTGGAATCTGAGGAATTTTAGAATTTTGTTGTAGGTAATGAGTTGAAAATTTGCAAGTTGGAATTAACAAAGAAAATTAAAAAAAGAATACGAGTTTTATTGTTGTCTCTTACAAGATACGTAGATTGTAACCGACTTTCGCGAAACTGTGACTACCTTGATAAGGTGTAAAATTGGTACTTAACTTAAAATTGGTAGAACAGTGATTTATATCATAAAAGTTTTTTATATCATTCAAATACTCAGTGCAAAGGCGACTGCCGACTGGGCATGGTGTCACCCCATTTATATCAATTTTTTGACGTGGACCTTTATTTTTTACTCTTCACTTACAAAAGTAAAAGTTGTGAAACAAAAAGGAAACGTAAACTCTTTAGAAGATTTTAAAAGTGAGAACCAAAAACAGTAGTTTTTAACCATCTTTCCCTCCCCCTTTCTAAGTGACGCCACTGACTTAGCGACCTACGAGCTGGTACTAAAAAAGATAATGAACAAAATTTGACCCACTTCTCAAGAAGGTTCGCCATCACTGGTGTAAGACCTCCAAAGTGATGATACTCGATTTTTTGTACATTCCCTTTTATGCTGGTTACTCATCTACTATGTATAAAAGAATTGAGTTGATCAAGTTGAATGCAACACCCTATACGTTAGCGATACGGTGGCAAATGCAACATGATCTCCCATTGTCCCTCGTGTTGGATCCTCTTCGATGATCCTCATAACTTAAACGTTCTAATCAGTCAGGTTTCGGACGAAATGGTATAAAATGAATTTGATTGCAGGGTGGTCGGTGCCGTGGTGGTCGGCGCGGCCGTTTGCGGTCGTATTCCCGGACTGGCGAAGAGTCAACGGGAGCAGTGCAGGAAAGCGCCTCACGCAATGCCAGCTGTGGGCGAGGGCGCGGAGCTGGGGCTTCGCGAGTGCCGGCATCAGTTCAGACATCACCGTTGGAACTGTTCCCACGTGGCGAACGATCAGGTCTTCGGCCACGTGGTCGTAGTAGGTAAGGATTGTCCTGTCACCGCGGCCAGCCCGCCTATTTATTGCGGGCCCCGTCCAACGGTGGCGTTTGCCCATGGGCCCTGCCACGCTGTAAACCCCATGAATACCGCTGTAAAAGGAGCCACGGACCTTTTAGCGGCGCGCACACACGGGTAATGGATGCGAGCCCGCGCTCTATTTCGAGCGTGTGCATCGCGATCTTGCCTATAGTCAACCGGACACCGCGTAAATGCACAAAATGGACGCGACAATCGTTGAACTGGCCGAGATTTATTTTTCTTTCGCGATCGTTCGACTTTGCTTTGTGACCGTGCTGATGGGGAACACCCGGTGCAGCGTTTATATCTGCGCTGGTGTAACTGTTAGTATTGTTCTTGAACGTGAGAACAATCCTTTAAGAATAGCGTATTTCTTAATAGGATCAGATATTGCAGATGTTCTTTCTAATTATAATAATAATAGTTATCTGTTACGTTTGAGTACTTAAATCTCAGATAGTAAGTAATTTTTATGAGTCAATTTGTCCAACACGTAGAAAATATGTATGCCTATTAATCGACGACGAGTCGAAAGGGTTAATTTTTTCCAGTTTTACTAATCAATATACGAAATTATTTTGTTGAGAAATTTGAATAAACAACTTCAATGGAAGGGTCACAGCCACTCTTCGTTTTATAAATAAACTCATGAAAGTTTAATTACTACACGCTACTCGTGAAAAACAGATAGAACCCACTAATGAAGAATTAGCTTGTTTAAGAAGTGTTGAAATTAATTTAAACCAGCGTGTTTACTTAAGATTGCCGAGAAAAGATTTTGTTCAAGTTTCATAATCGTAGAGGAAAGTGACGAAGAAGTTCATCTGCATACGAATCACCGGAGAGTTACGTTTAAGTGAAATTTAAATAATCAATCTGATACTATTAGCCAAACTTTTGCCTCTTTTGCTTCTGATAATTTCCGACTATTCGTTGAACCGTTTAATCGAGGGATACGCACGTGTCAGCGTGTAAGTGTGCTCACAGACAGGTTACAAAACTATGGAAGATAAATGGCCCCTGCGTCAGGACAGTGTTTTATTGAACGACCGTCTCTCTATCAAACTAATGGTCTTTTCATTAAACATTTCCAAGCTTTATCGTGGACCTATTAATTTACATTCTATCGTGGGATCCTTTCCAGCCACTGGCCGTGCTCCTAACAGTTAATCAAACGCTTTTGGAATCGTATTAATAAGTCTTCGGAGACCGAACATTTCGGTTCTTAAATTATTACTGTTCGATGTAGGTTTCGCATACTTTCGCGTTTTGTCTTTTAAGAAAAAGAATTCGAATTCCTTTGGACTTGGGTCATTTTCAATTTCCATACTTAATTATTACCTTCGGTACTAATAAACCAAACAACGGAAATTACGAGAGGTGCTAAAGAATTAAATACGATCCCGATTATTCCAAACACCCTCGTTTATTCTAATATAATACCACCCCTTTGTTGCCCTAACGCATCACTCCTATCATGACGTTCGCAACGGCTTGGAACAATGGTCAACTTGGCGAACGGTTTGGAGGGCCCAAATTAGGGGACGGCGTGTATCGAACGCGCCACGGACGTCAGTTACCATGTGGGTATAGTTGGTTTCGTTTCACTGGGATCGCGGACATTTTTACGAGGATTAGGCGTGTTTTCGCCAACAACGACAGAAAAGATCGAGGGAACGGTGGCGCGGTAGCGGATTTTATCACGGTGAAAATCGATGAAACGGGCCGTCTTCGAGGTAGCAGCGCAACTTCCTACACCCACAAGCGTGCACGCGAGCGTACAAGAAGAAGAAGAAAAAGAAGAGGGGTCCGGTTTCTCGTGTTACCGTTTCGTGATGCTGCCGGCTGCACGGCAGCCGCATAATACGCGTATAACTTATGCTCGGCCCGCAGAAGGGACGTCGCAACCTTGTGCAAGGGCTCTCTGATGCGTCCACGAAGAAAAAGAGAGACGAAAAAGTCGAGAGCAAGGGAACCTTGGTACGCGCCCACGCGCTGACTGAACAAATTTCAGACGAACACGTGAGAAAGGTTTCGATTTCTGTGTCTTCCAGTAAGGATGCTCGAGCGATTGTGTTTCAACGCTTGATGCCTTCGGGGTTGATTGTCTTGTTCGCTGGAGATCTGTGTTAACCCTTACAAATTTCATGATATCACGGTGATATCAATCTTTAGAAAAATTATTTTTGGTATAACAATTTCATTGTGATTCCACTGTTCAAATTTAACCTTTTAGTTGCAAATAGCATATGCATACGCTCTTCAAAGATAAATAGTCGAAGTTACGAAAGAAAAAAATATCTTTTATCTTAGTTTATTTAATTTTACAAAATACAAAGATCCCTACAACGCTGTTTTAAATATAGAGACCCAAAAGTCAGCTGTAATATTTATTACCTAACCTATACCATAGTTATTAGTTTAGTCCGTTTTAGACTTTGTTATAGTAATACTGACCTCTTACATTACTCATTACTTCTTCGAATTAGCAAAATTTCATTGACAACAAAATTGAACGTTCTATTTTGTAAATGCCAAAATAATATCCCTAATTAATTGAGGTACTTCTAATTCGAGTCCACTTACATTTAATCCTCGAACTCCACCTTACGACTCCGTCTTTCTTCAATCCTTTAATCCACAAAATACACTTCCAAATTCACGAAACGGTCGTTCTTTAACGTCCCCTCTTAATTTCCGCAGTGAGTCGAAGCAACATAGTATCGCACGCGATATTTCATTGGGACAAGATAATCCGGATAGTTCAGTCAGCGGAAGCTGACGTGATCCGCTCGCATAAATATCGTTAAATACACGGTATTTGTCATCTCGGCGTTTAAAAACTATAAGCACCGGGTACCACGAGGGTTATAGGTATACAGAAGTGGCTCGCCATTGACCCTGATGGCGTTTGAGGAAACAGGTAGACTGCACGCACCGCGATTTCTCATGATTAAACGCGAAGGATTAAAGTCCGGACGTGGGAAAAAATCGAGAAGGCAGAGTCCAACCTGTGATTTACGAGCAGCAAAGAATCACCGGCAGTTTGTTACGTGGCTTGTTTCCATTCAGCCAGGTAACAATCGGTGCCCGGGGCTTCTTCGATTCCCCGGATAAAACGTTCCTTCAGGGTTGATTTCGAAGCGATACCGTGAATCGTTTTGTTTAAGAATTTTCTCAAGCCATAGAAATTGTTGTCGTTGCGGTTGGATTGTTACGTTTCTCGAGAGCAGAAGGGAAATTTTAAATAATCGAACTCCAAGGGTTGAAGATGTTCAGATTTGTTTAACATTGCATCCGGTGATTATGTATAATTGCCGGGTATTATATATAATCACCAGTAGGTTTGGTAAATATGATGAATTCTTGAATATTTATCAAGTTCTAGATTTAGTAATATTACTTCGAGAATCTGTTAGAGATAGGGTTAGGATCTTCATTTGACAAGACATGTCAGTCCCTCATCTGTTTAGGCTACATCCATGTGACTTAAAATAGCCATTTATTGAATTTTTAATTGTAAATTATAAAATATTGTTATTCGCAGCTACTTGTGTCATAGTATGCATCGAAAAACTTCAGACTAATAACTATTCAAGAAACTGTGCTGTATTCTATTAGCTTAATCGATCAAGATATTTATCACATTCGCCATTACAAGTTGGGAATTATATCACATTTACCAAACCTAGTGGTGATTATATATGTAGGAGTGGTGTACGTGACAATAATTGCGTAGTGATTGACTGAAAGAATAAATGAGTGTTACCTGAAATACGAGAAAGCAATGTATGAGAATAGAATCGTAACACATACATTTTTTGTGAAAATGACAATATGCAACAAGCCATACTATAATTGTTTAGAAAACGAAAATTTCAGTTCTAATCTTAAATAGTCAGCACGATATTAATATCTTTATATTTCATTATATCATTTCGAAAAGACAAGTTGCTTTGAAATGCATAATCCGTGTAACTCCTGAGTATTAAGACAAACAGTAGTGCCTCCTTTTCCTTGTATCGTCATTTTCCCCGGAGAAAAGCTGAACTACAGCTAAAACCACGGTGAACTTCATCTCTACTTCAGACAACGATCGTTGTTCATTGATTGAAGTACGTTTCATCCAATTGCCCTGGAAATAAAGACGGCACACCGATGACAGGCGATCAGTCTCGTGCACAAAAACTTGACGGTTCATCCGGTTATATGTATGTTCGCCTGGTTCTGTTTTCAACGAGTTATGAATTCTATCGGGTAAACTTTGTTAAGAAACAGTATTCTCTCTCGTCGTAAAGCCGTGGAATCGGGTACGGCATCCACGAGGCATAAAATCGAGTAAAAGGGGCATCGCATCGGTTTCGCATAAGAGGAATGATTTCCAAAGGTAAAAGGAGGAAAAACGTCGAAAGGTTGGCCGAGAAATGGGACGAAGCGCAAAAAGTAACAACTATGCCGAAGGAAATCGCTGGGGAAATAAGAAGGCAAGAAATTGATGTACAAGAACAGGAGAAAAGCAAAAAAAAATATGTATAAATAACGCTCATAAGACGAAAGGGGCGGTCGGTCGCTAACTTAATTAGTGAAATTAACGGGGCCGCTCAACATGTTCGAGCTAACTGCGGCAATATATGCGCTCGAGATATTTCCCGGCTCTTAAAACACTCACATTATGCGCCCGATATAATCCGTGCACATACTAGTACGTGCTATCGAATTAAACGGCCGATTAACACGTCTAGAGAAAACACGGGGCAAGCTTGAACTTGTAACGCCCAATGCCGGCATTGAAATCACCGCGGAATTACAATGCCAGCGATATTGAATACAGCTAACCCTCCTATAGTACAGTAAATAGGTTCTTAGAAACGATAATTAAGAAATTATAATTAAGAATTCGTAATTGTAAGAATAGTTGGGTATTCTTCGAAATAAAAATAAAGAAGAAGGTTTAATAACAAATGTAAATTTTATTATCGAACTTTCATTCGGAAATTAATTGTAGCACATCTAAATTGTATTGCAGGTAACCCTCCTACAACACGGTAGGTTACCAAATTTTTGTATTTTTCCAATTTTGTGTACACGGATAGATACTGCTTTTTGTGTAACGTTGAGGTGTCTTGCCACCTGTCTTTTCGCGGAAGAATACCTCGCAGCAAATGATCATAGCAAACGATTGAAACTCTTTGGAAAGAACTTATTTCTACACTTAATACACAGAATCGTGTTCAATGAAGCCAAACAATTGTAGATGAAAACTGACATATATTGTCAAGGATATGGTTTACTCTAAACCTACCAACACTTTACATGTACCTGTTCTTACTGTAAAGGGTCATTTGACCCCTTATGAAGTAAACGTTGATTTTTAGAAAGAAATTCTTAATTTATTAAAGGAAATAATTCGCAACATCACTTCTGATTTCTAATAAAATAATCAATTAATTACAATTTGTACATATGATTGGTTTCTCCTTCAATTTTGTGCAAATTATGCAAGTTTTAGTAATTTTATTACCCGTGCACAATCTTATTTCACATTTTCTTCGTGGTTAGGAAATATTGCTTGGGCTGCTTGATGTTCCTTGTTGTAAGTTTTCCTTTCCTTCTTCAAGAAATTCGTGATACATTTACAGAAAGTCAAATGAGCGAAAGAAATAACAATGAATGTACAATTTTAAAGTAAATTTTGTAGGAGTCATTTGACCCCGCTTGGTACATTTAGTATTAAGAATACTGTTAAGAATATGGCCCTGAATTTTGTTAATTTATTAAAAAGTTTAAAAGGTACAAGTAATATTCGAGAACAGATCAAATTTAATTAGTGTAGATTTAAATTTGAAAAGTGAATTGTATTATAATATAATGTTAGCTTGGATAATTTGAAACTGGGTTCAAGATCCTCCGTCGGGTAACTGAATTTCCAGGTAGGATATTCAGGAATTTCGCGTCCCAAAAAGCGAAAGATTCAATCGCGACTGTAAATTAATCGAGTCTCACGTTCCCATCAGCGAAACGGTCGATTCCGGTGTCGATCCTCGATCGCATACTCGAGTTAGCGACCCTAAAAATTAATCGAAAGCACGACAGCCTACTCGACGATCTCCGGTGAATATATTTTCATAAATTAGGATCGTTCGCGCATCGATTTCGGTGACGCGTTGGTGGGCGTACGGCCCCCACGTAATCGTCGAAACAAAACGACATAGTTAAGAGATCCATTACACGGGCCACTCTCTGCCTGCATGGAATATTATCTATTATTAATTCAATCGACCTGGCCCGATACTCTTAATTACCGATCCGTCGTGACTCTTTCATCGATTTCGATCCGCCAGAAGATCGACGAGTTCCAGGAATATCCTCGCCGAGATTTAGGTCCCCTATGGTGGGTTGGATCGTACAAAAAATAAATTGAAAAGCCTATCCTCCTCGGATTCCCTGTTATTCGACTAATGATGCGTCGTTATTTTTATATTCTATCGGTGATTCCTTCTTATTGGCTGCCTACTTACGCCCATACTACGTTTTTCGAAGTCGATACCAACATGATTTATCGACACGAATTGATCTCTGATCGAAAAACACAATTCATTACGTTTTCTGATTTCACCCTTACCGAACGTCTGCCAATTTACATACGGGCTGATGATTATTGGGAAACCTAGCTTGTTAAATGTACCCAAAATATAAAAAAATTACAAAAAATAAAAATTTTATAAATAAGATTCTGAAGGATAAAGTTTAAGCCTGGAACCTCTAAAAATAGCACAAAGGGGACTTATTAAACAAAAACGCAGGCTTTTTTAATCTTCCACCTGAGTGTAACGAAGTTATTAATTAATTATTTCTTTTTTTACAAATATTAAAACTTAGCTTCCTCCCAAGCTAACTTTTTTTACAATTATTATCGAATCAAAAAGAACATTTTAATTCGGATAACTGCCGATGATTGATGACCTAGTTGCTAAAATTTAACGTAAAATAATACAAAAATATATTTATATACCCCAAAAGAACCTAAATTTTCTATTTGTAGACACCTCGGTGCAGTATATTTCCTTAACGATACAATTCTACGCCAAATTACTAAATTATAAGGTTTTATAGACTTTAATAGGATTATTTTTGGTTCAATTTGTCGCGTATTTTCGACGAAAAATGAAAACACGAACGATAACATCGAATCCGTTAAAAGGAAAGCTTATCGGCGAACAGAATCGAGCGATTCGCGTGTCCCCGAGTTTCATCGAGCCGGAAATTGCTTAAAAATTGCGACATATCTCGTTCAAGCTTATCTCACGATAATATCGAGACTATCGGCCAATAAATCCGCGTACATACGGTCCGGCGAGGTACTAATTTTATTTCACAGGTGACAAAGTAATCCGGACCTCACAGCGTCGAAACGATCGAAAAGAGACGACCGTAACGCGCAAACCCGGCGGAGTTGTATGAAAAAGAGAAGGAAGGGAACTAAAAAGGAACACCTGTGTTCTCTTGTCAGGACGACGTGTCCTGTCTCCGTTCCTCCCTTTTGGATAACGTTCGAGTTAACGCTCGCTTTCTTATCAATTTCTGGTGAACCCGACGGAAAGAAAGGTTTCTCACCCCTTTTAACAGACCACCTTTTTTTCATTCCGCGCCTCTTATCCGTCTCAAATAACTGGATTGGCCCACACTCGGCCGGCAACACGCTTATAGATAGCGTGAAATCGATCGATGGCCTGTTAAATTGCGGAGCAAAATAACGCGATTACAGGATCATTCGCGTCTGATTTACAATGACGCTCGGGAAACATGATCTTCTGAAATGTTATCCATTAATCCTTTACGGGTCGTTTAATCTGTACATTGGATTCAATTTAAAATTAGAAAGGCTGAAACTTTTAACCGCAAAATTTATGAAGGAGTGTTAAAATATTTTCAACATTGGTACGTATTTTAGGTGATATTTACGATTCTTTAATTTACATTTTCAAAACAAACATAAAATATTCAGAACTAATTGAGCATATCTTATAAATGCAATAATTATGTATAATTTACATAGGGACAGTTTATTTTGAAAGTGGTGCAAGTCAAAATTTAAAAAAAGTGAGGTATCACGTAATTTACGCTTAATTTAGTGTAAACTTTTTATTTATACCTAGTTAGTATTTAATATCTTAAAAAATGCCAATGTTTTGTTCAATTTAAAATTGGCCGATAAAAGAAATCGCGTAGCCATTTATTATGAAAGTTCAATTACCCACAGACATGAATTTAATAAAATATAATTAAAATTTATATGAATAATAATTTTATTAGAATATGTTTTTTAATTATTTTGTTTTTATAGTTTTAATTTCGGTAGCTTTTTTACTATTATCAGAACGGAAAGTTTTAAGATACATTTAAATTATTTTCTGAAGAATTTTTATTTTGAAAAAGATTAATGTAATATATTATTTAATTAGCCCAATATTAACATTTTTAATTATATTTTTATACTGATTTATTTGTCCCTTTTATAATAATTTTTATTTTAATATTATTAGGATTAAGAATTTATCCTTTTATATTTGGAATACGAATAAAATAATTTCTGCTGGAAATTTGAAATAGTGACGAGTATTACAGCTTATAAAAACTTGGCCGTATCCGCTGGTTAATCGACAAGTCGGACTTAGACGCGTCCGTTCGATATCAGAAGGCAAATCGAAGGCAAAGAATCCCGATAGCACGAGCGCACGGCTAAGGATGATGAAGACGATTATGAAAATTTCTCAGTTCTCGTAATCAAGCGTCTGATAGTTGCTCATGGATTAAATTACGCGAGCGAAACGTACGAGCTTTGCAGAGCGTTGCAAAGCGAGCAACCACGTACATCGGAGAACCGGTATCGAAGGAAAACATGGAGGATACTTCAGCTAGCGAAGAAAACCGCCAGCTACCTTTCAAAATAACAAAAAAATTATACGAACCAATCGTGTGGACAATTCTGATTCGCTTGATGAAGTGTATCGCGATCGTTAGCCGTACGAAACTTAATTACAATTAAAGTAACTGGCGTTAAGTGCACGCTTAATTTTATTAGTTAATCCGATAAGTATTTGAAACGAGAAATTATCATATGTTCCCTAGTATTTATAATTTCTGCTCGGTAGATAATTAAATAATTTTCTATTAATTTGATATTGTCATATCATCATATTGTCTATTGATTTGATATTTATATATTTATTTAGCGGTTTTGTTACTATTTCGTAGCTAACTTTTCCTTGACAATCAATGAATGGTATTATTTCCATTGATGGTTTGAATTCACTACTTTGAATTATCACTGTAATCTTTTCTTCCTTCGTTTGTTAATTGTTTAACACGTTGACTAGCCATACTGCAAGTACTAAAAATTTCATTGGATAATAGTTTTATTTTTAACAAACTTTATATTGTTTTCACAATATTTTGGTATTTCTATTATCCATAATTTCAAATATCTACCAGGAATATTTTCAACCAAACAAGCGAAGAAATTGTTAATAATATAGGCCATGACCTTTAATGGAAATTCTATCATATTCTATAAATACAAGAGTGAACAATATATTATATATTTTGTCACATTGACTAAATTCTTGTTATAGAACCTTACATCCCTGAATTTTTATCAAGAAAGTTAACCTGAAAGTTAACCCCTTGCCTTGCAATATCGTATCAAACTCGTGACGCACTCCACATTTCATGTGTAACCTCTATCCTTTACATTTTGATTAAAACTTAATTTTAAATTTAATTCTAATGGCAGTTTATGTAGCCAAGGCTTGTCAAATGTGAAATAAACATGTTTCGATTTCAAATACATATTTTACTCTACCCGAGGCACCCAATAGAAAAATCATAAGTTAGGGAGTTAATAATATAGAAAAATTCATATAGATTTCAAGTTTCTCATGATTTGACCCGTTTCTTATAATAGAACGTGTAAAGATTTGATATAATGAGTCCTCGACGAAACCCATCCTACTTATATATTTGTCAGGTGACAACTCGTGTCTGAATCGATCAGATATCGAGCTAACGCACATGTGTAGGACATTCGCGTGTCGAACGAGTGACTCGACCGGTTCGAGGAAACTCCAGCGAACGACAGAATATCGGTACGCATAACGAGAGGTGTCCTCTTCTTTTATTTCTTTCCATTTCTTCTTCATCATCTTCTTCTTCGTCTTCTTATCCTCCTGTTTAACGAGATATCCAGCGAATGGAATTCTCGTGCCACGTGGGTGCCCGAATATATGCGATCCGCGATCATTAGGCGACCGTAGTATCTAAATTCGCAGCTTGAGGCCTTTTTTATGGTAGGAAAGACCGTCTCTTAATGACCAGGACGTTCGACGTGCAAGATGTTTCTTTAATTTTTTGGGAATACAGTGTATGTGTGGTGAATGTGTGATAGCTTCTTTAAGAATTCGTCGAGAGACGAGAGAACACTCGAAACGAGCATACCTTCTTTGTTTTTCAAGATCTAAACGTAAATCAACCGTATCAACCCTTGCATGAATGTTTTATTATTTTATCGCATCTACCTCAGAAAATGATCAAATATTCGCCAAACGTTTTATCTAAAATAAAATAATTTATTTAACTAAAAATACTCGCAATAGATATTTGATATTATAAGTAATAGAAATAATGAGGTGCTGAGAAGATAAATAAAACTTGTTAAAAATGACACTACTACTTCGTGGCTGTGTATTAGAGCGTGTTGAACGTAATTTATATAATTTTAATCTTGAATAAAAGTGATCATAAAAGCTTGAAAATCAGAATGAAAAAAGTTCAAAAAAGATTGGAATAAACGGAATTTTCCAACTATCTTTCGCTTTCACCGTTATTATATAATCTATAATTGGCCATGTTAATAAGATGTTTACTCTAATACCCGGAAACAATTTCTCTTCAGTACCTATGCTATCGTGCAAAAGTATTTGACTAAAGTCGATATTAATACGTTGTGAAAGTTTATTTATAATATAAAAATTAAAACGTAACAAAAATAAAAAACCACTCTAAAGCAAGAATATTAAAACTTGGCTGAGTGTACGCGTTATAAACGTGACGTTTGTATAAAAATTGGCAACCAAAAATTATAACGATTGTTTAAATGTTAATTAAATCGGCTAAATGTTATTCGATCGAGTACGAAAAAAAAAACGAAGCAGAAGAAGTTTAGTCAGCACGCAGAGAGAGGCGAGGATAATAATTGTATCGTGGGCAGGACGATTCGTCTCTGTCGACCTTATCTCGTCGCTAATTTGTTCGATAGGTCGAAGGAGCGGCGACGTGGCGAAAATCAAGCCAGGTAAATCCTGTGTATCTATAGTTCGCGAAACGTAACTAGACCGAACGGCACACAGGCACCACCGTCGTGGTGAATCGCGCCGGAGAATTCAGAGTCGGCCACGAGAAATTACCATTGCCGACATCCTGCAGCCCGGGATCCTTCGTTCCCCCCACTGGCACTGATATTTCTTCGAAGGTAAATTATGATCCGGTCTCCGTTTAGATAACCACGGGGATGAATTTAGAAGAGGGGCAGCGAGATAATCGACCGTTCGTAAATATCCTCGAGACGCTTTTACTCTGAATTCCGGAACTCTGCTTCTCTTTGCTTTCCCTTTCTCGAAATTTGGATTAATTGGAACGGTTAATTGGGGGATTTAGATACCGGAGACCGTTTATTCGACGAGATAGATTATAAAAAGAGCAATGATGTTAATTGGTAATTTTCAATATTATACAGAAACACCAGTAATTTGAATACTGTAAATTTTACCGAGCTGAAACTGCCCATTTCTTTTAAAATAATAACTATTAGTAATAATAGCCAGATAAGGAAAAATATTACAATACTGAAACTCCGTACAATTCATTTATAAACTCTTACTGGTTTTAAACGTACAAATTGTCGAAGGAACTTTCACAAATTGCAGCAAAGAATTCCTACCTTACAACGATTGCAAACAACTCGCGCGTGTACTCTTTCTTTCCGTATCATTTCCTGAAATCACAATCCAAAGGACAGTACTTCTGAACCAGCACACACAGCGGTTACACCTGCAACCGTTCCTCTATCGAACCTAATGACTCCGATCGCAATCGCAATAACAGCAATTGCTCGAATCAGATTCGTGTACCGAGTTCCCGGTGTTATTTGCACACGCAATTCCGGCTTCGGAATCGAGACTGTGCGCTTGTATCCCGTAAATTGAGAAGGATGCATAGCCTGGTAACTGGTAGCCTTTATACGGATCCCTGCTCGCATCCTTAACGCTCGAGGACGATAACGGAAGACAAATTCTCATCCGATGCTATTTATCAGCGATATTTATTGAGTAGTTCCGCAATTTTTCATTGAAATCTTTGAAACTGTTCTACCTTCCTTAATTAAATTATCCCGTCTATCGGTTCTTCTGCTTCGAAACGTTTGGAATCCGATGTATTGGAAATTATATTAGGAAACGGGAGCAATAATGATAACTTTTATTTTTATTTTATAACTAATTCTCTATTTTATAACTTTCCACGCTTTTCCAACGCTTTTCTCTACGGAAAGATTCTACCAATCAGGCCGACTATCGCAGTCACCGTCCTTTGTTTTAATGTGACAAAATTTATAAAGAGTGATTTATTAATTATTTTATCCATAGCGGAAACAAATAATCAACTTTTGTGCGTATACCAACACGATGTGATTTTAAACGAAGTTAAAATGTACCGCGCGCTTCATAAAAATCAATAAACCCTTTTAAGCCCTTAACCTATGATTTTTCCGACGGGTGCGTCAGTTAGAGCAAAGTATAATATTTATCCCTCCAAGTCTTGATTGTAAAATCTACGAGGGCCATTCAATAGGTAACGAAACAAATTGAACCAATACGAAACTTTCTATGTTTCAAATTAGCATCCTTGTAGTGACTTCTGATCAGCTGTTTGACAAGATTTTGTAAACCTAATCTATGATTCAGTCAGTTCGAAATGTCAAGCCCGATTGAGGATTGTACCGCGGAAGAACAACGTGCTGTGATCAGATTTTTAGTCGCAGAAAGTGTTAATGGTAGTGATATCCATGCAAGAATAAGTATTTAAACCGTTCGAACATTTACAAGTGGGTAGAAGTTTAAAAATGGCCGTGAAAATGTCAATGATGCGTAGCGAAGTGGACGATTGGCGCAAATATGGCTCCGATAAAACGGAAAGAATTTTACACTAGGACCATAAGAAAATTAGAGGAACGATGGGACAAATATATAAGTGTTGGGGGGATTATGTTTAAAAGTAGCCAAAATATTGTGTTAATTGAATAAATGGTTTTTGAGCTATATCAATTTGTCTCGTTACTTATTCAATGGCCCTCGTATAACTAGAACTAGACTGAGAATTGAGTTGTAATCAAAATACGATGAAGAAAAGTCACATCTGAAATATGAAGTGCTTCAAGGTGTTAATTTATTTTTGTAGAAGTTATGAAATAAACTATGATCGCTAATAACCTAAGAAAGTTCATCGGATCTTTAAAAGAAAAAATATGGTGTAAAAGTAATCAAGAAGATTAGTTAAGCACGTGGAACGATCGAGATACGATCGATATAGAGACGTATAGTGATTTAGCGTAGAAAAGTGCCAACGGGGACTCGGGAGATCCACGGATTGAGTTATGACCAGGTTCTGGCCGGCCGAATCCTCGGGGGCTCCGTGTCCGTGGCCGTAGAGGGGGCCCTCTTTAAGCCGTATAAATAAACTAGTTAATAAATTAATATATCACTGGCGTATCTTTTACCCCGTGGCAGCCGAGTGCCCCTGCGAAAATCGCTAACAAGACCAGGCCCATTAATAACATCCGAGGCGAGGCGATGAATTCGCGCCGCCGGTTCGCTTCTCTGGCCTCCTTATTAAGATGTAACCACTCATCGAACGACCGATAAGCGTGATTCAGGAAAGTGCCACGTTCTCGTTCCACGAGAAAAAAGAAATGTCCCTCGTCCTTTTTTTTTATGTCGCTGTACCGTTGCAACGGCAACGAGCAGTCCCGTGATTTATACCAGAAGTCCGGTTATCATACGGTCTGCTCTGAAACTTTCAGACTTCTGATCGTTGAGGAACAGGGAATGACATCTGAACGAATGTACTGTGTTGTTAGATTGGAATCCAAATTGAATTTAATGAAATTGAGATGTATTCGGGCACGATAACGATGTGTAGAATGGGAAACGATAAAACTCTGATCACTATTATATATTTGACCCTTTCCACTCGATTGTCCCCTTTGAGGGGACATGAAAAGAATATAACTAATTTATTTCTCTTTTTCTAAGTTTCTTTCCAAATATAATTTAAATAGAACAATTAACAATTATTCCTAATACTATATTATCTTATTTACGATAGTATGTGGTTGATAGTACGTTGTAACTAAGTATTTTTTAATTGCTGGTAAATAATTTGAAAAAATCTTCCGAGTGCAAAGGGCTAAACTATAAGAAATTGTTATTTTATAATATTAGCTGTGTTGTAATACTAATTAGTTGCTAAGCTTCAAAATCATTTTAGTCAACGCTAAATGAGTAAAATATATTTAATCTATAGTTAGTGATCATCATGATGGAACACAAGTGTAGCCCATCTGGTTCAACTAAGCTTTGAATACTTCGTTCGGGAACAAGAAGTTTCCAAATGTGAAACTGTGACATATAAATAATTTGTTCAGTATTAGGTAGTAAATTAGGTAGTAAAGTAGAGTAGATGAAATACGTATTGAAAATGGATTTTACGTAACAACGTTTTATATAATATTTATATAATTACAGTTATAAGTATTTATGAGATTGCTATAAGAATAATTCTTAACAATACATTCGGGACAAATTACTAAATCAATTTACACACCTAACAGATGGCAGTTTAATAGCAATCGTTAAGACAGTATCTACGAGTTCGAGTCGTTTATTATTCGATTTCCATCAGCGATAAAAAGACACATATTCCCTCGCATTTATTCACGAAAAATATCAGCAGGATCCAGTAAAATCGTTAGGCGAAAGGTCGATTCGTAACCTATGCAACTATGTGAATTATAGCAAGACGGTAACGTTGGACCGTTTCAACTGGCATATTACAATCTGGGAATCGATCCTGCATCGATATCGAAAGCCAACATAACTAACGGTATAAGTATAAAGAAAAAGAAGAAGAGTCGCAAAGAAGATAAAGGAATTCCAGTTGAACCTATCGTCAGATCTGTATCTTGTTCGATGTATAAAGAAAAGGTCGTCCAATGGTTACAAAGCATTCGTCGCGCTCTCCCTTTTAACTAAAGAACTGAAAACGTGACGGAAAACGACGACCGAGTACATCGTAACCCTTATACCAAAGCTATAAATTCAATTTTTTTCAATTCTATAAATGTTAAACTCTAAACTAGCCTCGAGTATTACCATTACTGCGTTGGAACGCGTATCTTCAATCGCATTGCATCTAGTTAGAAACAAAAACACGACGATCAACTGTTTTCGAGAGTAACTTTAAGCAAGAATTTACAAAACTTAATCCTGTTCACTCGGTTGTCCTCTCTTAGGGGACATAAGAATGCAGATGATTTTTAAGATAAATACAACTAATTTATTTTTCTTTTTCTAAATTTCCTTCCAAATATAATTCAAATAAAATAATTATTCCTAATACTGTATTATTTTGTTTACGATGGTATGTCATTCATTGCTTTGTAATTAAGTACTTGTGAATTGCTAGTAAATAATCTGAACAAAATTTCCGAGTGCAAAGGATTAAGATTTCTTTTTATATAAGAAGATAAAAGAATTGAAGTAGTATAGAATTTTAGAGCGTGACGATAAAGAAATTGATGCCGCAATAGTATCAGCAGACCTCTTAGTTTATAATATGAATTATTGACTATAATCTAGAAATCCGAGAGCACTAAGCAGCAAAATAACTAAACAATTGAATACCAATGAACTGACAACAAAAACAATTAGTGGCAACGTTGACTGCCACGTCACTCACCTATGGATAACACTTGAATTTCCATTAAAAACCACCGTCTATATAATTACAAATTCTTTCGTTTATTTGATTTAAAATATTCCTAAATATTTGAAACCATGAATAATAAAAATTTCAAAATATTGTGGAAACAGAATATAAATTTTATCAAAAATAGAATTATCACCAAACGAAATTTGTAGTACCTGTAGCGTGGTAGTCAAAGTGTTAACTGCCACTAACCGCTAAAACCTGCACGGTACCAGAATGGTACCAAAATTATGTCAGCGGTCATCACAATATATAATATGAATTCTTAACCACAGACTAGAAGTCTGCACGTTCATGGGTCTAGTATAAGGGGAAGATATGTTGTCGGTTTGTGACGTTTAATGGGCACGCTCGCGCGTGACCGTGTAATCACCATCGCCAGTTAAAAGCGTCCTGAATGCCGTAAATCATTCGGTTAACATAACGAATGCCGCAAAGCCAGCCCGGACCATAGATTCTGAATCTAATGCTAGAAGACCCCCCGTTGATGCGACAGCGTGGCTACAAGGGATCCTATGGTGATGCGGTTAATCGTATTACGCGATGTATACAGGACCCTGTTGAATCGTATTATTTAATGGTCCTCGGTTCACACACCTGCTTGGTTGAATATTAAAAAAAGTCCCGATTCATATATGCTTTAATGTTTTAACTACCAAAGGGGTCAAAGTGACTCGTTCCAGACAAGACATTTTTGTCAAAGTGTAAGCTGATTTTTATTAAGATAATGAATCATTCTGTATTATAACTCATATTTCATCCCTTATTTATTTCGTTCTTCATTTTGTTTACAATATAAAAGAAAGTGTAGATTAGGCAGCGGTAATTCTAGTGTTGAATGCGATTTCATTATTTATTAGGAATAATGTCAACGACGATGAAATTACTTCAGATTTTAATACCACAGGTTGGAGCACTTGATGAATTAAAGCTGAGGACAAGTATCCCCTGTAAGATATTTCATATTGAATAAAATGATACATTTCAATTTTTGAAATTAATATTACTATTTTGTTGCTAATTGATATAAGTAAGAATTAATATTATTGAAATGGAAAACAATTGTATAAGGATAAAAATTTTCAAAATAATTAATTATCTCATCAAGGCATTCTGATTGTTACAACAGTTTCAAAGCGGAAGAAGATTGTATGTAACTCGTATCGGTGATTTACAAAAATACATATAAGAGAATTTACGATCGTGGTCGGACTGGTACATCGTCTATTCTGTCCACGATAATAATGTAAATGAATTCTGTGACCTGTAGCGTAATTAGAAGTTGTCAGTGTGCAATCAATTTATCGCCCTCGTCACTCGCGACCGCTTGACGAAGCACCGCGACAAACCACGACGCTTCCTTCATTCTAAATAATGAAACGGGATTGTTCTGCCTAACAAATGCGTTCAGATTCCAACACCGTAATTTCTGTTCAACGAGAATGACAACATAACCATGAAAGTCGGTTAGTTATAACTTTTAGAAACAATGGAAAGTGTTCTTTTATTATAAATTGAATATAAATATGTAATGTTTATTTTGATAAAATAAATTTCAATTTAAAAGTATAAATTAATTATATCAAGTTTGGCAATATTTCTACTGATTTATCAATATGTAATTTGCTTATATTTTCTTTTAGGCAAAGTTAACTAAAATGATATATAGTTAAGGGTTGTAAATGGACTCACACCATTTTTATAATTAGTCAATTGTAAAAATCATTTAATTATGAAAAATTAAATATCACAAAATATATTTTGTATTAATCCAATTTTGTTTGTAAATAATAACAAGAAATAAAATAGAATTTAAATTATTTAAATTATTATAAAAAGGTACATAAATCAATATAAAAATATAATTAAAAATATTAATATTGGACTAATTAAATAATATATTACACTAACTTTACTTAAAAGAAGAATTCTTTAGAAAATAATTTAATTGCATTACTAAACGGTTGTATAATTTCTTTAAATATAATTTTATTAGGTCCTTTTCGAATTTAAATGTATCCTAAAACTTTTCGTTCCGATAATATTAAAAAAGCTACCGAAATGAAAATTACAATTAATAAAATAATCAACTAAACATATTTTAATAAAATTATTATTTATATAAATTTTAATTATACTCTAGCAAATTCATGACCAATTTCTTTTATTAATCAATTTTAAATTGAACAATCACTGACATTTTTTAAGATATTAAATATTAACTTATTATAAATAAAAAGTTTACACTAAATTAATCACAAACTATGTGATGACTCATTTTTTTAAATTGACTTACACCACTTTCAAAATAAATGGTCCATATATATTATTCAATATTATTTACATTAGCTGCTTTCCTTTTTGTACGCATCTAATATTTTGATACGAATGAACCGCGTGTTGACAATTTCAAATATTCTTGATAAAATCCAATGACCGTATACTTTGCTTCACCAAAACGCATCCAAATGTTAAACAAACGTGTAAAAGGTAATGAAACGTTGGAGCAGTGTTTGTTACGAGGCTGGATCAGTTAAGAGAAAAATCAATTCAACCTCCCAGATCGTTAAGGGACCAGGTCTTTTAGAAAAGGAACGGTCCAGACGAGGCCCGAAGTGGATTCGAATGCAAATTCAACGAGCGAGCTCGGATCGAACAAATGCTAAGTGGAGGCGTGTGTCTTAATTATAGTAATTGGTTAATTGTCCCGATATCTGATCGAGTTCAACCTGTCCCAATGAACTACGCGTTCCGATCGACTTTGTATTTATCAGATTTTTCACGACGATCACATTTCTCTTGCGCAAACAACATCTCCTTAAATCGCAATTTAAAAAAAAAAGGAGTGAGGGGGCAAGAGGAAGAAAAAGAGAGCTGACAATTCGTTAAACTCGAATAAACTTGTTGATTGTGAATTCATTATAAGCTTTGGTGGTCCTCATTAGGAGCGTATAAAATTATTTATGACTCCCTCACACAGCGATGTGGCGAACAAGTTTTTCGTTAAGCCCCAACGATTCGTGACTTTTGATTGGTGTTAATTGTGCTGCCTCGAGTTCGCCATCTCTTTTTTCTCTTTTTCATTCTTTTCTCCCATTCGAATTTCCTTCGCTGACGGGGAGATAAATATGTTAGGCAGGATCCTGTGTTCGTTAATTGATTATGCAATACGAGGAAACACGTGGTCCTAATAATTACATGTCGATCGATCGATAAGCAACGTCCTTTATTGTATAACTTAACAGATATTATGGATTAATAAAAAATCTTTATTATGTGTAATATATTTGTTTTTGTATCGTGAATATAAATTGGAAAATTAAGTTTTAAAGTAATATGAATTTAAGGAATGTTTTTATAAAGTCTGCTGAAAGATTCTTTGATTAAATCTGAAAATATAATTAATTCAGCAGCCGCTTTAATTATTACTATTAACAGTACTACTGAAGTTTAATCAATTTTAACGATATTTATTTAGTTTATAAAAGTTTAATTAATTTTGATAATAACCGTAATCATTCGTTATATTTCTAAGCTTACTATTAAAATTTACGGATGTTACTATTAATCAATTTTCCAGCCTCCTTTTTACAAGTTTTACCTTAAAATTTCTATTTTCTGCAGCAGTGTATATAATAAATAACACACGTTTCAAAAGATCAATAATTCACCAGCTACCTATTATTCTCTTCAATGTAAATAAAAATGATGATATAACAGCCACTAAAACATCATTAACTGTTTAAGCAAAAATAACGAGCAGTGCCTTGTAGAGGACAAAAAACGGAACAGGAGATAGCGAAACACTAGTACACCATAAATTACAATTGTAACTCGCTATGGACGAGTGATCTTCGAAGGCAATTGTCGTTCGGCATTTACGATGATTGAACAATGACTATTCATTGAACCGATGGAACCAGCAGTCATCGGTTACCAACGGATGCCACGCGACCATAAAAGTCCTCTTTCTCATCCATTTTGAATCCTGTGCCCTCCTCTCTTTGTACATAACAATCGCGTGTTATTTTTGTATTATTGAAAAACCCAGTCAAATAAATCTTTAATATATTTCATTTATCATCGATTTTTATTCGCTAATAAATCAATCAATTTGCTTTGAAATTAATGCCAACAAACATAATAATATATAATAATCCCCAAATATTGAGACAAGTGGGTCACTAAAGAAGCCTCTAGGGATTTCTTATTTCCTTGTAACAAACACTACTGAAATTCAATCTGTACAGGTAACTATTATCATTGAAAGATGAAAATGCTCGTTCGATAATTGCAGTAACGTTCAATTTGAACGTTCTAGCTAGTCGATCGAAAAGATATATTAAAGGCTTGTCGTTATTGATATTACGTTTCTCATTCGATAATCGTAGCCGTGTCTCGCGTACGGCGAAAGCTCGTTCCCCATTTCTCATTGCGCTTATTATACTCTTGATTCGCGAGTATCTGTTTGCATCACGCATTAACACGTATCGAAGCGGTCGGCTATTAATATGCATCGCGTTTAACGAGCCGCTGCCGGTTACTTGTGAATCAAACCCCGCGCATTAATTCGAGATTTAACGACCGACGAAAGACACTGCGTATTTACATATGAATAGGTACATGTGTTGAGTTAAGGGAGACCGTGAGAGATCGCCTCCCTTTTCTTGCTACAGAAGAATTTAGAACGCAATTCTACGATGACGAATATGAAACCATGTTTCTTACAGATTAATATGTATAGCGTATTCAGAGATAAACCGACATGTCGTTAAACGCGGATAGAATTGTTAGGAGTTTATGTTGTACCCTAAGAATTATCTGTTGGATACGTAAGATTGATTTATGGAGCCTACAGAATGCTACTGTAATTAATCAATTAACTTTTTATTGACAACAATTTCACACTTTTTGATGCAATGAACGACTGTATAATACCCAAGATTTTGATAAGTATCTGGAAATTTTTCCAAAATTTGTTAAAACCTCAAACAGTGAAATAACATAAGTGATCTTATGAAATATGAAAAAACACCCCCTTTAACGATGCTACAAATATTTATTTTCTCACGGGTCAAAAACGGTAAATAAGATAAGGAATTCTGAAACAAACATGTTTACACCGAGGAAGCTAAAAGTGAAATCAAGTTTCATTGAAAAATATCACTCAAATGCACGCGGCGCATTCTTTGATCAGTCATCATTCAGTGCAGTACATTCTTTGGTTAACCGTGCCTCTCTAATAATCCATCAAACCATCAAAATTCATATCATTCACAATTATTGTAAAAAGGATCTGGAAAGATCCTCGCGAGTAAAATAAATTTTTTTAAAACTTAAAACGCGCTATTTCGCCCATGACTATTTAAACGGAGAAATTCATCGGGTTTGTTACAGTACTTCGTTTTTTATTTTTAATATGTATAAATATGCCTTTACCTTATGTTGTGAGATCAAATGACGAATAATTATCAACAATATGAACCTAATTTTCAACATTACTCAGACGCTCTTCTTTTGAATGATTAACCCCTTATCAGCCCCGTAAAGCCGCACAATCACAAGCAACAATTGCTCAAGATCGATCAATCCGAAGAAGAAACGGCGTGAAAAAGAAGACGTGTCGAAGGAGAACGATGCTGTACAAAGCAGCCGTAAATGAATACGAGGAACACAAGCATGTTCGTTAGGCGATACTCGCGATTCAATGGATCTGGGATCGATTTTTGGCCACGTGGGCGTCGGTCAACCGATCAGTGACAAACGTCGCCAGCTTGCAAATCCTGTTGCGAATGAACTTTCAACCTCTGCTGGCGTACGAATGAAAGAAAGGAACACAAGACATCGCGGGAGGTGATGCCAGGTGTTGGCGAGCGAAGATAAATTTTTCTCACGGCGAAATAAAGATCTTGTCGGACACGGGAGAATACAAGATGGAAACATTGCTGCGTGGTGGCAGGACATGCCTGTTCACTGAGATAACCTCGAGTTTCAACGACCGTTTCTCTCTTTCTTCGTCCACCACCGAGCGTGTCTACGCATCTCTTCCTTTTCTTTTCCTCCGGCACCCACACGTCCGATTCACCCTTTAACAATTGCGCAACATCCGCGAAACCTTTATTTCCTCGGAGTTCGCGGATCGCGAAGAGATCCTTCGATCTGGGCTGAAATTTGGATAAACGGGAACGTAAACCGTCACAAGTTAACCCTTTTTCAAATATGATAAAATATTTCGAAATTATCAACGTATGTGAAATCACGAATTAGGTATTTTGAAAAACTCTAAACCTTGTGGCATCAAATGACACTCGGCTATAAAATGTTGCACGATTATAACAACAAAATTTTTAAGCTTTACTAATTTTAAAAGCAGTTTAAATAGGATTAACGTTTTAATAGGATTTATCTGGACAACTTCTAGGAATTTGTAATTTCCAAATAATTAGGCGATAATTTACGATGGAACAACTGAAAACACTTTGATTGCATGAATTTCTAGCCACGTGATCTTGACGTGTGACTTTATCGTGGTCCATTCGCGAGAACGAATGTCCTGGCGATAAATTTTCACGTTGCACCCACACGCCGGATTCGGCTTCGAGACGAGCCACTCGACTCGCCATGTGAGAATCGGTTTCAATTCATGACTTGTCCGCGGTACTGCTTACAAAGTATCCGTTACACGATATACTCTACGAAAAAGGATTTCTTTGAATCGATTGTAAAACGCCAACAGCTCGAACCTGTCAGCACTTCGTTTGAGAATTTGTTTAAGGAACTGTTTCATTGAATTGCTTCGTTCGCAGATGTAAAAGGCTAACAGATGCGACACATCATTTTTAACAACTATGACTTTGTTAAATTAAAGTTTATTTAAACACACTTATAACTTTCAGAATCATAGTAAGTTGTATGTAAATATGCAAAATTTGCAAAATTTTTAAATTAAGAAGAACGAAATCTTATTGCAAATAAAATTGATAATCTTTTAAGGTAAAAGTAATGGAATTCGAATTTTTTTTTCACCAGGAACTTATGTTACGATCAACTGGTAGCTCGCTATAACATAAACCAAAGAGACAACGATGTCTGATCGTAATCATTCTCATCCGAGCACATGAAATACCATTAAAACGAAAACACGTTTAGGACCTTCTTCGAGTTATGGCGCACGCGTACAGGAACACGTGTGAGGGCCTTGCATTATGCTGACATTTCGCAAAGGTCATTATACAGATGTCAACACGATGTTATCTATTCAAATGCACACCTTCCCACCGTTACGACACTTAAGCGCACTTTAATGAAGTGGATTACCACTCTATCTTACCGTAGCTGTCGTCGATTGAGCAACACCGAATGAAAAAGCGCTTTTCAGCAAATCATTGAAATTGCCGGATACCGATGTTGATGGAAAATAAATTGCACGTACGTCTATCGATTACGCGGAATATCGAATTTCCTCGAGAAATATCAAACGAGATCCGAGAAATGGCTGACCGACGTATAGAATTACTAGACCGGTTCGTAGAAAACGTTATTAACCCTTTGACTACGAAAAGCGTGTATATACGTTCTTATAAATTCATCGATATGTACAAAAAGTGTTTATATGCACCTAGTAAATTTTAATCGAATGCATTTATTATTCGGCCTAATTTTCTTAGCCGCCAAATTGCAAATCTTTTATACTTGACAACAAAAATCTGTAAATTGTAATTTCTAAAAATGATATACTAGCAGGAGATGATGAATAAAATTATTTTTTAATGTCCAACTACCATATTTTCTATGATTAGCCATTTCTAAATTGCAATAAGTAGATATATGATATAGTACTAATTATTGCACTAGTTTATTAACACATCTTAAGTGCGTATTTTCTCGCTAAACTCTCACCATATAGCGGGCGATTTTTTGTAATTCGCGCACAAAATTACTTCTGCACAAAATAGCTATAGCTTTTGAACTATGCGTTATTTTTTAATAAAACACTGGTTTAACCCCTCAACCTATTATTTTTCTAACGGGTACATCAGTTAGAGCTAAATATTTATTGCAAATGAAAAAACCCGAAATATTATTTATACTTCGTATTTGATAAGCCTTGACTGCATTAACTGCAATTGCAATTAAACTTAAAATTAAGTTGTAAATAAAATTTTAAGGGAAGAGGTCATATCTGAATGGTAAAGTGCGTCACGAATGTAGGGCAAGGGGTTAAACGTTGAAATGTACCGGCGTCGATCTAGTCACTTGTGTGTTCCCAACCTTATTGCAAAAGAATCACAGAAGCCCATCGAGAACAATATTCCACTGATAATTCGTAGAAAACGACTTTTGTCGTCTCCCTCGATTTAATAACAATATGCACAAAACGAGTTTACTCGCATCCTGCTTAAGATGTGTTAAGATAAAAATATTACAATAAAATACTCAAATGTGAAGTATCTATAAAATTTAGGGATTAAATATAGTTTACCAACTATCACTTACACTATCAAAATAACTTTAAAATCCCTAAAATTAAGATGGTAACTTAAAATTAAGAAGGTAAAGATACTATATAAAAAAAAGGAAGCAAACTTTAACAAAAGTTACATCTTCCTAGACAAATTGAATCTCCCTGGAGAACATCGTATCGATCTCGATCTTGATCGAGATAACAGTGTCCGAACTAGATAATCCCTTTTCCGGATTTTTGCCCACCTCAGGCTGAAAGGTCTGAGTATGTTTTATCGCAGGGCCGCAATATGATCGTGCTCGTTACCTTTAATAAGATCGCTCGCCGGGTATAAAATCGCGAGGGCATAATAATAACATCGTGAAAGAGCCACGGACAATGTTGTTGTAGGTGGAAGTGTGACGCATCATCCTTTTGAAATCCTGCTATCAACGTCACGTTCCCAGAGGATGCTCGACACGAGATTTAGCGCTTGTCAAGACCGTTTCGTTCCAGTTTTACCACCTCGGGCGTCTCGAATCGCTCGTATATCGCGTCATGGCTAATTAGCTGTCGGCTAATTAGCCGGCATTTGCCCCGTCGTCGAGCAAAATTCACGCGACACGTCGTCAATCGCTCCACAAATGATTCACGTTAAAGATATGCATCTCGTTGAACGCTCGAACTACCAATATTCAATGCGCGTTTACCTTCAAATTGAAAATAGAATAAATATCGAATGAAATATAAACAACTAAGGAAAGCACACGACGGTCGAAGCAGCTGTTTTATCTAAATTTTGTCCAATTATAGGAGACATCAAAAATAATGATTGTACAAAATTGCATTGGAAGTTTCTGCAACATCTACTAAAGACTACATTTACTACGGTTAGTATGAAACCGGATCGATTGCAACCCAGACCTGCGAAACGAATTAACAATATTTCGTTATCAGTGGTAACAATAATAACAGCAATAGTAATAATCTCAATAATAGTAGTACAATTAATCCTACTCAACATTTCTTATCACTTTCTATTTCTTCAATTTTCTTTAACATGTTGACTGCCACAGTGAAAACAGACGAATATGGTAAGACGCACTTCAATTCCAATTATTACGATTTCTCTTGATTAGTTTTCACATGTAACCATTCAAGTGAGTAATTTACACTATTAGCCTAATATTAGCAGTATTCAACATTTAATTGACCTTTTCTTCTGTTAATTATTCAAAGATCACAATAGCAACCAACGTATTAATTATTCGATTAAATTAAATTTATGATGTCAATCGTCAATAGTTTCTAGGACACTCAACATATTAATGAAGAATTCGTTGAAAAATCCTGACCAGGGAAAGTTTCACTTAAAACGGAAATAAATATAAACTGCAGCTAAATTAGATCACAAATAGAGGGACGAGCTTGTGTTCCGGTTGGAGAAACTTTACGATTACCAAGCCCCATAAACGCAAAAGATAATATATACCGACGGCGGTGAAACAACGTAAATCATCGTTCAGGTCTGCATAAGTGTGCGTTAAACCGCGAATCTGGATCGGTTAACGTGTGAAAGTAGATCCATTTGCCAACCGAGTGCGGCGCGAACTGTTGAGATACGAGGCCCTTTTGGCGGAAACACGAGTCTCTAAATGTAGTGATCACGTAGAAATCGATGTTGGACACGAAGGAAGATTTAACGACACGATTTCCTGTTTCTCGTTTTTCTAGCATCGAATGAATGGGTCGTTAAGAATGATACATCGTCAATATCCGGAAACCGCATTTGGTACTGTACCAGGGCTACGGATGAACGATAGAAATAATCTGTAACTTTTGTTTTATAAAGTAAGATTTCATCTTGCACCTTGCAGTGTCATCATTCATATAAAATCTAAAACATTTCTGAAAGGTTTAAAACATTGTTTCTGAACCTTTTCAACGCTGACTTAATTTTGTGTTTGAATCTTATTGTTAGTATCGTTCAGACAAAACTTGATATTTCACGTTTAATATTCAACGTATTTAGAAACTCCAAAGGGTTAACAGTTAATTGTTAAAAGAGGGAATGAAGAGAAAAAGAAAACGTGTCCTTGTTTGCATATTCATCGCGTTAATAATCGACCAGTCGACTCCATGACGAAATAAGATTCGTTATGAAATTCGTGCCCCTCAATCATCGTAAACAATCGCCCACGTGCAGGATGGTGCCGCTTGTAAATTTACTACGGCCATTACGCGAGTCACTTAAAACGCGATGATATAAATTAAAAGATGCCGGTGTCCACGGATTGATCGTGAAACACGGTATCGAACCTTTCCTTTTTCGGGCTTTACAACGTTGCTTCATTGCCGCGGCAATACGGTTATATGTTCATTTGTACACACTTTGCATCACAATGATTTCAATTGTGTGGATACGGTTGATCATATATCAGGGAACTTGGTTTTCTTAACCCTTTCGCTGCTATCAGTGCCCGTAGGTGCTTTAACAATTCGCTTTTCCCTACTATCGATGCCTTTAGGTGTGCAATTAATTTTACTAATTATAAAATATTGTTGCTTTCAAAGTTTCGACAGAAATCGTGTAACCCAGTGTTTCCCAACGCGAGGCCCACGCCCCACAGGTGGGCAATTCGAAAATGAACAAAACGGGGAGACTTGAGACTGAAGTTAACTAAATTAAAACTTGACATAAAATCTCTTTGCAGCAAGCAACAAGCGCAAGGATCTCACTTTTAAATAATAAATAATTACTAATAATTAAAATAATATAGAAAGATCTTTCATTAAAATTATTTTGTGCTTGAATTTCAGTTCTCCATTATATGTTTCAAAAATTTACTTACTGTATTTGTTCAATAATTTTCTAGTAATTTCTTCCTAAAACCTATCATTCAAGTTTTTTTGGTGAACATTTCAATTTTTGAATATTAAAAATTATGTATATGTTAGAGGGGAAGGGGCATAAGAATTTAAGACAGGCTTAGGTGGGGCATGGCACAAAAAAGGTTGGGAAACACTGGTGTAACCCTCTGCACTCGAATGTGCCTCTGGGGTGACATAGATAATTACCTAAAATATTTTATAATATAAAATTGAAGTACTATTTTAAATTTTCGAAGCTTCATTGGAAAAGAAAACTAGACTTAATAGTTTTGAAAAATGCTTCGGTGCAAAGGGTTAATATGCATCATTGAATAAAAGTTATTCATATAAGAAACTAAAATATAAAGAAATAATTTTACAGAAAATTAAATTTAAATTGTCCACGGTCCAAATTGATATTCTTGAAAACAAAGCCTCGTATGAACAAAACCTTCAAGGTACATTTTCAAGTATCTATTATACAACGGTTCACAACACACCCTTTACAAATAGATTGAGAGTCTTCATGACCGTCACGAGTGGCGACCAAATATGGAAGCGATGCTCATTTGGCGCGTTCACAATTTACAGCTAAAATGAATTTATGGAAAGGCCACCTTCTCCCTTCTCCGCCCATTGAAAGTTCGCCACGGTGGACGCCGACGAAACGATAAATTTCCCAGTTACCGTCTTTCGACACTAAATAGATATACAAGCTGCCATCTTTTGACATAAACGCCCTGCATAAATTCATCAGCCTTGTGACCGATCTGCCCGTGGCCTGACTGTCCTCCGTTGTAACCGTGCATACGATCGGTTGTTCTGCCAGCGAGAAAACGAGCTGCCGATCGATAAATTGAAAGATCTACGGGACGAACAGCACGTTCCCAGTGTTTAACGACACTGGTTGTTACGAACGTGTTTAATTTATGCACCATCGATGTAAATTAAATTCAACCGTAAAAAAATAAATTTAAATATGCTTTCAAATTCCTAACTTACTTTAGATATTACTCAGAAGTTTCAAAGTTTCTAAAAAGAAAAAATATAGAATTTTCCTAAAAATATAGAATTTCAATTCTTAATTTCTATTTCAAAAAATATAGATTTCCAGTCGGATCGAATTATTCATCTTCAACCGAGAGCGCACAGCGTCAGCGAGCGCGAATCATTGTCGCGAGTTGTTTTGAACTCGCGGTGAGCACTGTCGCGTGCTACATAAATTGGACGGATCCGGACACGCAGAAACGAGCGGCAGATACCGATCTGTTGGCTGGCGTCTTATAAATCAACGGGACCGATCGCGAAAAGATACGGATCTCGAGCGCGTTATAAGCAACGAGTACGATCATGGCGCCCGCCGTGAACGCCTTCGCCTTCCTCTTCTGTCGAGCGTGAACACGGACGAGAAGGACTCATCCCGGCACCGAGGAACCGCTCCTTGACAATAGGAACACCAAGGGTTGCATCGGGCCCGTGTAGACAGCTGCACGCGATGCACTTTATCTAACAGCTCCTCGCGTATCTCCGTCCGCGTGGCGTTCGCACGTCATTTTCACGCGAACAAGTAAAATCCAACCGAGCAATGATTTAATTAATGTGATGAACGACATTGCAACCGTCGATAAATCGAAGAGACAGGGGTTGCGCTTTTTTGATAAAATTGAATCTTTATTAGCATT
Source organism: Anthidium xuezhongi (assembly GCA_022405125.1). NCBI lineage: Eukaryota > Metazoa > Arthropoda > Insecta > Hymenoptera > Megachilidae > Anthidium > Anthidium xuezhongi. Next base: position 823,710 of record CM039640.1, on the reverse strand, counting down.
TTAGGAATATTGATATCGTAGAGGTATAATTTAAGGAGAGAATGATTTAACGCTTTGACTGCCACGTCACCCACTCATGGGTGACGCTTGAATTTCCATTAGAAACCGTCGCTTATATTATTAACAATTCTTTTATTTATACGATTGAAAATGTTCCCATTAGGTATTTCAAGTTATAAATAGTAGAAATAACAAAATATAAAGTTTGTCAAAAATAAAATCTATCAAATGGAATTTTTAGTAGCTGCAGTGTGGCAGTCAAAGTGTTAATTAATATCATGAAGAGATGAGGTTTGTACCTTTTCAATAAAACTAACTCTATCAATTTGCATCATACAGAAGAACGAAACATACGTTCTTATCAGTCATTTCTATTTTTATCATATGACAATACAAATATTCCCAAAAATAAGAAGTCTTAATATTCAAGTAATTTGTGACTGTTATTCAAAAATGCATATACATATAAGCCCTGGCTTATGAATTATTATAGTATGAACTAATCATGCAACTAGTTTAATATTTTACTGATACATTGGATAATTTTTGGATAAAAAATTGTTCAACTTTAGATTAAAAGATTATTAGAATCTTTTTATATCAACAACTAATGATTTAAAAGAAACTAATAAAAGTTACTAATTAATTTATAAATTAAGAAACTGAACTCAAGATTAAAAAAATACAGAGTACTACGAAAAAGTTAAAAGAAAAAAATGATTTATAGCTCAGTGTTGTCCTTTAACAATTGTATTTCTAAACATATTTTATCTGGAATCTTACGCTTACATCTTTCTATACACTCATTAAAGTCATCAGAACGGAATACGTCTTGCGCTCGATCAAATCACTGCAAATATCATAATCCCATTCTGTTTTCATTGCTCAATTAAACTTCAACAAACGATTAAATCACTGTAAACATGATAATTCTTTCCTGTTTGCTTAACTCAATTAAACTTCATCTTACGCATATTGAAAAAAGCGAACATCAAGCGTAAGAAGTTTGTCGAGTCTCTTGATAATTTTGTATGTACACTTCCTCGAATAAATTTTCTTGTCACTTTTTTAGCGATTTCCTCTCGTCTCGGCGTACAATCGACCTAAATGTTCCAACCATTATTCAACGCCCTTTCTCAGATTTAATTCGTACATCGAACATTATAATTTTCGTGCAAAGAAAAGAGACCTCTCTTGAATACCGTCACGAAGCAACAATTACCTTTTCTTTCGTTAAAAACACATCGACCGCGATGCAGCGAAGAAAGTGTCCGTTATTAAACGCGGTACGAACGGGACCGTTCGACATTTTTGACCAGTTTTTATGCGGGAACAATTTCGACCGAGTGCGCAAGAAAGCGAAGCGTTTCAATGTAATTACGATCACGATTCACGGGCAAAAATGAAACGGAATGACTTCGCGAAAGTGAGTGCACGTGCAGTGACTTACGAAGTTGATCGAATGACAACATTATTCTTAATTTTACACGATAAATCGTCTCGAAGTAATGTATTCGATGCCTCGAATTGGAATCAATCAAAAACAGGACTTGACAGTTTCAAAAAATTGTAACAACTCAATTCATACATGTATTAAATATGTAATTTCAACGATTGTACAATTCGTAACATCAACGATCGTGTTTGGGTTAATTTAAAAATATTTGATAAATTTAACGAGCCACCACAGGTGTAATTACATTCACGATACGCGACTTACGAAGCAGACGTCGATCACTATGAATTATAACCGTGAGGATAACAAACATCCACTCCACGGGTGAGATTATCGTGCAACCGCGTGTAGGAAGATCCGCTGTAATTACAGTTAACCGGATCTTTTCAAAGAGGACAGGACAAGGGACGTACGCCCCGTTTCCTTTCGAAATTTCATTTCTCGAATGAGTCTGTTTTACGATCGATTTTATTGCTGTGTACTGACCAGTTACCACTGTCCAATATTGCTTTATACACGATGATAATTTATGTGATAAATATTCATTCGACTGAGCATCGGTGCGTTAAATACGTACCTCAATTTGTAAATTATCTTTCAATATGTTGTAGGTAACTGAATTTATATGGTAAGTGGCGTTTAAAACAGGAATTTTATTAGAAAAAAATCGAGATCTGGAAAGGATACAGAAGGAACTACAATAGCACTGTTCTGATCATTGACCCTTTTATTTCCATTCGTTAATAAAGTTTAAATTAAATTACACTTTTTACGTTTATTTATACCCATAAAATGACAATAATTGTGTACAATAAAAGTATTGTATTTGTGTATTTTTGCTTAAATCTTATTTTTATACAAATCATTTCAAAATAGTTTTAAAAATCAATATTCATCGAGCAAAGATACGAGTGAAATTTTATAGAAACTATAATCCACATTGTAAAAAGTGTTAATAATTGAATAATTTGTCCTGTACAAGTTTAGTACAACAAATTGCTACCCTATTATATACCAATGAAAAAAAAGTTTGCTTCTTTTGTTATTTCTTAAAACTGGTTCTTATCAAATTTGTAAGACTTTGTATGCAAAAAATGATAAAATTTGTTAAACAATATGACTGTGCACCTAATATTTACAGTTCAATAAATAAAAAAATTGATGTACCCCTTATTTTCGTCTGTTTAATAAACCTACGTATTTTTATCATCGTCGAAGGAGAACGTTTCAGTGTAGTTACTTATGAATAATGATTTTTGAAAAATTACCGCAATAATCGTAAATTTATCGTCTGATATATCGTTTTAATTAACCAGCCTGAATCAGCGTGTCGGTTCAGAAATAGAAACTTACTACAGTCTGAAAAAGGCATGCAATGAATTACTATCAGCCATTCGAGTTAACGAAGAAGGTAATCAGAAATGAATGTCTGAAACAAATGGTGTCAATGAAATGCTCGTAAATTTACGTAATACGGCAAGCTATAAAAACTGTAATGAAAGTAGCGTTAAAAAATTGCTTATAAATGATAAAAAAGACTTATAAATGACGAAAACCGTTAAATCATAACATTATAGAACCAAACACCGTAGCTTTAGAATTTAATAAATTTATTACGGTTCAAATATATTTTATACTTTCAAAAAGTCTTAAAACAATTTTTGAATTAATTAATTAAATTTCGTCAACGCAATTAAATAAACTCGACTCTAAAAGTTGTACAATTTTAATATTGTATTTAATAGGCTGTACTTAAATTTAAAAAATTGATATTAAACATTTTACTTAAATTTACTTGTTTCCTTTTATGTTAATTTCATGAGTTTATAATTTACTGAAAACACGCATAACAGTTTGTAACTTGTTCAGAACAATCGCGTCAACACTACGATTACGCGGTAGCTAGACAAATCAAAACAATAAAAAATAAACTGCTGCAGGATCATCATAAAATCATAATAATTCGAAAAGTTATCAATCAATTAAGCCAGTCAACATCGGAACACCGATAAACTCGAGATATCGATTTCCTGAATAATCCTTTATCCGTAGTTCTACGTAAAAAGCTCTCTTATCCGCTCGTTAAAGTCACCGGAGCAAACCGTGCAGCTAGCCTGTTTCAAATCACCATAAAACATCGTTTTATCGTTACCCATCGCGCGTATTCGTCTCATAACCGTGGCATTATCAATTCCCACGAGCTGGTAATCGATCGATCGAAAAGAGAAGAGAGAGGTCGACCGCAGGAACGGGTAAGGATCGAAATAAACGTGGCAGGAGCGGAAGATCGAGAGCAACGATAAAATTCGATCGTCCGTGAAAATTACGCTGTCAAAGCGTGCAAGAATATGCCTCTGGTGTCGGCTTATGTAGCCGTTTGAGTTTTATTGCACGCGATAATTAGGCGTCGGTATAACAGGCGATATCCTGACGTTCGAATTAAAGTTGGCCGAGGTTGATGGCTGCCGCCAGACGGATCAACGTTGAACACGGGACAGTATCGCGTAGGTGTCTCGGAACGACGAGCATTCTTGCAACAGAGATGGAAGAAGGTGAAAAGAAGAAGAAAAAAAGGAGCAAGAATCGAGAAGAAAGGAACGCGACGGTAACTCATTCAGTATGGCAAACGAGCTGAAAGAGTACCGCGGGTAATTAATTGTGGTCGCGCTTTACGCGGCGGTACGTGTGTCGGCCAGCTGTAAATTAGCGTGACGGAAACGCCAGGGGACAGTGTGGGTTTACACGCTTGATGTATCATGCTTGTCGACGAAATGAAGTAGATCGGATCGTGCGAGGATTAAAACGTGTGCCGGCCGAATGGATCGGTTAAGAAGTTAAACCCTTTCGATACGAAAATATTCGATCGAAAATTTATTCTAATATATAGATGTAATAAAATTGTCAATTTACTGCATAGTTTTGTTTATTTTGCCGACTGGTGCTACGTTCATTAAGATGTAATATATTTTTCCAGCGAAACAGGAAATTGCAATTCCATTTGAAAATTGATCATTTCAATTTCAAATATGACAAAATTGCAGTGAAAGGAAATAACTATCTTTTCAGTGTACGTACATAAAATTCTCAGATTAATTTTGTTAGTAATATAAGAGATAGGTCAGCTGCATTCTCGAAGTAATTAATAAACCTTCGACTTAAATCTAATAAAACTGTAAGAAAATAAAGGATATGTCATTGAAAACAAACCCTCTCAGTCAAAGTTAATATTTTTTTAAAAACAAAGTGTCTTAGTTCATGAAGATGTAATACAGCAAGAATATAAAATACTCCCTAGACCAGCAACAAAAGAGTACTCCATGTGAATGGTGAAACCATAAGCGTTCTCTTTCACAAAATTTCTTTTCTTCTTTACAATGCATCTGTTCGTCACACAGTTGCGTTTCGTTTCCCATAGCCTGAAATCCCTATACACGTTCCCTATCTACCGCACGAACTGGACAGACCTGCTTCGATGGTAGAACTAACAGGAAATTTCTCACTGATCTATTTCAGGAAGCAGGGAAGCAGCTTTCACGTACGCAATAAGTTCAGCGGGTGTAACGTACGCCGTGACCGCAGCTTGCAGCAGGGGCAACATCACCGCGTGCGGTTGCGAGCCCACCGTAAGGTAAACTATTAACCTCCTTAGCTCTTATAATTCATCTTTTGCCGATCAAATATAATTTAACGTTCTACATTTTTTTTTAAACAGTCAATCATTGGCACAGTGATGTTAAATTCGATGAAAATTCTTTACATTTTGCGAAATGCCTGTTCCTAATACAAATTACTAACCTTTGATAAAATTAAATTATTATAGAATCAATTAAACCGATCTTTGATAATAATTAATAAATTGCCAACTTTTGATCAAAATGATCAAACCTTGTTAAAGTGAAATCAAATTAATTGACAATGATTTTTACCGCGCGCAATAATCAATTCTTGTTAACTATCAAATTGCCTAACCGTGATAAAAACGTAAGAAGTTTTGCAACGATGTAAGAGAAATATTTATGTCGTTAAACTGAAATCAGTAATACGCAGAATGTAGATAAATGGGGGGAAAAAGGTAGAGCATAAAAAAAAGTGGTATGATTGCAGAAGCAGCTGCGTGTACGAGATTCCACGTTAATTTCTGTGATAAAACCTACCCAACTTAAATGGAATCTCGATGGAGATTGACTTTTTGCGGTACAAGTTCATTTAGAAAAGGAAATTCTAAGCATACCGGTGTTTTTCTAATTTGTCGCAGATGCCTTTTGCAAAATACTTCGTGTATCATGGTAATCAGTATATGTAAATTGTTGTAAATAACATGAAAAATATAAATTACGGTAGTTAGATTTTCAAAAAACAATTGATGGGAACAATTATTTTAAATAGGTAATCAGAAGACTTTCGTAACTGAAATATTCAAATTAAAAGATGCATTAAGAAATTAATCATCTATTATTTTATTTTTATACCGTTATTATTTTAATCTTGTATATCCGAAGCCATCAACAAATATACAAGAAAAAAATTAATCAATATAAGAATTTCTATGAAAATTAACATCTGCCTAGTATATTACCCAAAGTATAAAACATAGAAAATATTATTTCTTTTAACTAAAAAAAATTACCTTACTTGCGTAACTAGTTATCAATTTCTCTTTTCTCAAAATTCAATTCTGTAGAATAGCAATATTTTTCCATGGTTATACCCTTGATCTAAAACACTATCTGAAACCCTATTTTTAGATCTACCATCAAAATTCGATTCCAAAAATCGCCAGTACCACTCAATAAAATTCAATCAAAGTGATTGTTTCCTCAAACATTCACACAATTTCCTGTTTAACTCCATCTTGTTAACACGGAAATGCTTTTGTTACAGAACCAAAAAGGAATTGCCACCGAACGGTTGGGAATGGGGTGGATGCAGCGCAGATGTTACCTATGGCATGAGGTGAGACCATTAACGCAACCCACAATGGACTCGTGGTTCGTTTCAGTAGCGTCACCAGTATTATTCAATAATAGTCGACAAAATTAATTTTTTATACATTATCAGTTTCGTACTAACATTAAGTCCAATTTCTCCTTTTATCAACAACGATATTGCAAATATTCCAATATTTGTTAGAAAAGAAAAATTATATCAAGGAATAGGGGAGAAATATGCGCCATGGTCGATTGCCCTTATTTTATGGTATGCTACCCTTCTTAGTTAAAATGCCCTGAAGTATTGAAATATAGGAAACTTGGGGTCTACGATGTTAATACGTTTATTCAAAACTGTTTAAGCAACGAATATTCATGTTTATCGAATATTTGAAAATATTAGTTAGGGCAGTCGAGCTAAGAAGGGTAGCACGTGCGTGTAAAACCTCAATCAAGGTAACTGTACGACACAGCAGTTGTTGTACACGCAAAAATTTTAATATTATAATTTAATGTTAGGTTCGCGCGTAGGTTTCTAGACGCGAGGGAGGTGGAGGGTGACGCAAGGAGCCTGATGAACCTACATAATAACAAGGCTGGACGAAAGGTAACACCAGTTTTTTATTATGAACTACGGTGACTCATTCCGTTCACACGAAACTGAATTATTTAAAACGCTTGGTACATTATCAACCCCTGACGTATACCTTCATAAAATTACATTTGTCGAGTACTAACTATTTATTAACCTCTAATATTACGTTTGATGAAAATATAATTTATTTGTATTTATAAGTGTACTAATATACAGAAACATTTGGTGGTAGAAATTGTCGTAGTGAAAGGGTGAAAAATTTCTAACACTTTAGGGTAAAAGACACCATAAACAGTTTGTAACTATTTTCGTAATAAACCCTTCTAATCTTCTCCATAATAATACGCAATAATACGTGATTCGTACAACGTAATATTGCGGAAGTAAAAATTTAAAAATTAGGACGTAGCTATCATAATTTAACGCAAATAGACCTTAAAGTAAGCGTGGACACAAAATCCGCTCAGGAGCTGTTTTCAGAGCTATCTTAACATTTTGACGGCCGATGTCACGTATTCGTGATTTTATTTTTATTTTATTCTCGTCCACTCTATTACATAAAAACGACAAGTTATAAATTAGTAACTTTGAACTTTAAGCGACAGAGAGCATATTATTTACAATTTTATGAGAAATTTTTACTTAAATAAAAAACACTTCTAACTTGCAGACATCATAAATTCTATGAAATGTGCTATCAAAGTGTTAACCCCTTAACCTATGATTTTTTTAAGGGGTGCGTTAATTAAAGCAAAATATGTATCGGTTCAATGTTAAGACAAATGAAGAAAATTTAAACATTATATATATTTCACACTTGACAAGCCTTGACTATATAAACTGCAATCTGATTCAAATTTAAAATAAAGTTTTAATCAAAATATAAATGATGCTATATGATAAGGCAAGGGGTTAAGATAGTGAGAAAATGTCGTAAGCATAGATGCAGAATAAAATAGGGGGCTTACTGATCCATTGCAAGAAAAATACAAAAATGGGCGCCAAGCTCCAGAACGCCGTAAAGCGCTTTGGCTCCATACATATACTATTTGAAGTCCATATCTGGCTTAAATGGTTAGCCACGAAAATATTTATAATATTTATAATACTCTATTTAATCATAAAATGCATTCGTATAATTTTAATTGTTAAGAAATATGAAAGAGCTAACAACGTTTCTTAATATTACAATTTCTTGTGATACTAATATAAAAAAATCTTTACAATACATAACTGTGGGCTTCTAACATCAATTGTACAATTACTTTCACAAGCCAAATTGTCCTGAATTGAAATTGTTCTCTTTTAGTTCAATAAGCTGCACAAAATTCTTAAGAGGTCAGGTAGAAAATGGTACTTAACGCACCTTTATGTCACTGCTTTGTCTTTATACATTAAAGCGGGCAATCAACAACACGGCTTGTTCGGTACCTACCGATTTTCTCGTGTTAGACAGCAAATCGATTGCTCTTTGTAATAACAGGTATAAAAGACAGGGTACAGTAAGGTGTTGTTAAACGCGGCTTTCGTTCGTGGAATTCGAACAGGTTAGGTTTGCTAGCGAGATTCTACGTAACAAATTATACGGTGGAAATGCAACAATTTGTTGATTTTATCGTTCTTAATGATACAACCTACAACGCGTCCTTTCTAGTTTAAATTAGCATTTTCTTTTCATTTGAATAGGGAAAATTTATTTCTTCTTTGTTCGAGCAATTTTATTGCTCATACTTTTTACGTAACTACATATCTAGAAACATTCATTGAAAAAATAATAAATATTCCCAAATCTAAATTTCATTTCAACCGCAATAAAAATTCCTTAAAATACTATGTTTCAAAAATATCTTTATGTCAAATTCTCTAATAGTAACAAGAAATAACAATATATTTTTATGCAATTATAAATTATTATGAAAATTAATGATTAATGAATTAAATAAATAGGTATTCAAAATGATTGTGATCGAGATAATGATTAGTTTAACAATGGCTAGTTACAAAATGATTACACTTCTGATTATAATAGAATCAGTGATCTATTTGTAATAACACTAGTGTGTATATCATTTTTTAATACAGTTAGATCACGTTCTAAAATTTTCAGCATACAAATAAATATTATCAACTAAAATTATTGATTTTTTATTAAAAATTGCAAAGATTATTTCTCATTAGTGATTTATTCTAACAATAATTAATTGATTGATGATTACGACAACTAAAATAAAATAAAAATTCAATCACATAAATGATATAATTAATTACCACCTAATATTGACACAAGTAACTGTACATTTTCCTAACATATGTCCAAAAACAAAACTTCTGATTCCTTTCGAATATTAGGAAAACAAAAAACAATATACCTATTATTAACCTTTTGAGGACGGAGTACTTTTAATCTAGGACCGTGAACACATGGAATATTATTTTAAATAAAATAAATAACAATTTCCTTCTTCGAAGCATATGTGATAAATCTCTGTTGTCTACATTCAAAATTATTATTTATGTCAAAAATGTAGGGCAATATTTGTTAAACATATACACGATTTGGTAAGTTGTTATGACTGTTCTGTTTAGAGGCATACATGCGTCAATCGACCGCAAAGGGTTGAATGGTCATAGTGTAACAAGCAATCCCGTCTTTCAATTTACCCCCAGACCCCCCTCCCAATCCCGTAAATCCCCACTGCTGACGTTAACGATGCCCCTTTCAATTTTTACATCGAACCGAAGTTAATTTCCTTGAATTCCAAGGTAATACAAATTCACGGGTCAATAGCGGTCGGTGAAATAAATAGGGAGGGGGATATAGGGTCGTTTATGAGGGAAGATCGCGTTATGCCGCAGGTAGAACGCATAAACAGCACTGTCTTAATTGGGAAAAGTTGGCCGAACTTTCGTTTTCTTTGATGGGCTTTATTATCGTGGCGGCAATAAAAACGCGCATATATCGTGCGTGCGAGTACAAACATACACCGGCTAACGATTTATCCTCAACGTCGATCGCCTCGGCTCGCTTCGCCACGCCGCGTCGCATACTTTATGCCCCGAACGATATTTTATTTTTCAGTTTTCTTTCTCCTTTTTATTGTTTCCAACCCACCTTTGCCCCAATACCACACCCGTGTCGCCCGCGATAATTCGAAGTGTAAACCCGTTTTCTGAACGAGAAACACTGGATGCGCAATGATCCAAGGGACGAAGGAACAGAATAAAAATAAAGAAAAAAGATTGTGACAAGTGAAAAAAGATTCCTAGTCTTCTATATTTTTGTATTTTGGAATTACTTATATGCTTTGTCCAGTTATATTTCTTATATATATTTATATTTCATATTTGGTTTTTTTTTGTAACAAATGTACCAAATTACTATAGTCCTAATGCAGTTAACACTAGAACTACCGACGTTCAATCTATAATTTCTTCTACATTGAAAATAAAATAGAAAACGAAATAAATAAGGGATGAGACAGAAATCAGAATAGAGGATGATTCTCTGTCTTTATAAAAATCTATTTTAATAAAAGTGTCTTGATAAATTTTGTAATATATAATAAGAAACCAGGAACAAGTCATTTTGACTCCTTTGGTAGTTCTAGTGCTATATTACTAAAATATACAAAACAAAAACTTCATTTCCAAAATCGTCTAATGATAAAATAAATTTCTACCTAGCTCTCATTTTTTATCTCCTTTTAATAAAAATATACAGTTTTATGAATATTCACCGTCTACTAATAACTCAAAAATGAATCCAACTTTAATCATCTAGTATAAAGAAAAAAAAAGTGATTCATCGTGGTAGAATCACCATCAAGTTTACACAATCCTAATCATCGGATCTGAATGTATCTAATCCAGAAAATCGTACGATCTTATCATGGAATATTGTTCTTTTGCAGATAGTTAAAGCCCTGTTGCAAACAGAATGCAAATGTCATGGCGTGTCCGGCTCGTGTACCGTGAGAACCTGTTGGCGAACTTTGCCTAGTTTTCGTCAGATTGGCGATGCCCTGATGAAAAAATATTACAGAGCCAGGCCCGTGATCGCCATTACACCGCCGCCACCCCCTACGATGCAGGTAATTTCCCGTAAAAGTGGGTCAACGCTGCTCCATCGTGTTCGCAATGCACATGATTGTAACGTTAAATGCATTTAATATCATTCCGCGTAAAATACTCGTCTGTTTTTCTTTTTCGCAATACAGCGTACGGTACGGCATTTACGAGGCAATTTCCTACAAAATAATATGAAATTCTTCTGTGCACAACAGGCATTAGAAACTGGAATTAAAATTCTTTCAATTCGAAGATTGGAAACATTGCGAAATACTATATCGATAATACTTTCAATATTTTGTACTTACTTACATATTATTTTATGTAATAATTGCCGATGGTCGCGTCAAATCATCATAACGATTTCTAAAGAATTAAAATAGAATTTGGAAAATGGGAATGAAAACGAAATTAGAATTAAATTAAAATTTCTGTTCAGATAAGAATTTTTCAAATTTTCTTTTATATATGTACAGAGTTTGGACACCCTACACTCGACGTCGGCGGAAATGGTGCCGATATTGGGAAACGACGCGAAGACCCAAGGAAAACCGAACGATCTTGCAAAGTCCCGACACGATCGACAACCCCCAAAGAAAGCCATTAAACCGAGAAGGCCACACTTGGTGCTGAAAAGAACGAAAGCTAACGGCGGATCAGGAGTGGGACAGAAAAGGATTCCAAAGAGAAGCGAGCTGGTTTTTCTGCAGCCCTCTCCTAATTACTGCGAGCCGGATTTGGCACAGGGCAGTCTCGGAACGCAGGGCAGATATTGCAATCGTACTAGTAAAGGTGAATTGACTCAAACAACCGTTCAGCCATAATACCTCCTTGAATGATATAATATCTTGACGTTTGAAGTAATTAATGGCCTATCTATTGTAGGGAAAAGAAAGACAGATACGCTATTGCAATGGTTTATTGAAAAACAAACAAAGATTCGTCATTATACTACTTTTTTATGACAGTAGTAATCGCAGAAGTGTGAAAACATTTGCTTAAAATGAATCACCAATGAATTTCCCATATAAGCGATAACAAATAATTTAGACCCTTCAGAAACTCTAGTTAAGATGCAAATAAATTCCTCGTTAATCTTAAGCTGGCAATATTCTTTCTCTCAAAAGTTGGCTTGTAATTTTTATTCTTAAATGCCAAGTAAGAAAATGCAGGTGATTGGTGCTGTCATTCGAACTCGTAGTTAAAACACTCGAGTAGAGAGCATTTTAATTAAGTTTTACGACATGCAAATGACGAAAGGAATAGAGAACAAAAAGTAGTAAAGATTTCAAAATTGCCATTTCTTTTTCAGTTGTCATTTACTGTCACCGACTCCTCGCTACTTTAATAAGTCTTAATGTTTTTCTGAACTTATTACCTTATAAAATAATCGTCATTTTGAAGAAAATACCGAGGAATTCAATTTTAAATTAAAATTGAAACTCCACCTAAGGTGCAAAGAATCTGCCCAAAATGGATTGTAAAATTTCGAAATTGTTTCAGGCACCGACGGATGCGACCTGATGTGTTGCGGCCGCGGCTACAACACGCACCAATTCACGAGAACGTGGCAATGCAGATGCAAATTTCACTGGTGCTGTCGCGTGCACTGCGAGACGTGCACCGAACGTACAGAGGAGTACACGTGCAAATAAACTTGTTTGCAATCCCGGCATGCGATCATTGTAAATATTTAGCAGATGCAACTGGCCGCGAACAGAGTTGCCCGACATCGATGCGCATAGTACGAAAAGAATCTCGTCGCAAATCTATTGAAACCAACGATAATTTAACAACGTTGACTCTTAACTACTGGGGGTGGTCTGTAAAATCACTCTTTATTTTCAATTATCGGTGTTTACCTCGAAGTACACATTTTCATTTGTATAATTACGCAGTAAATATTGATGGTCTCTCAGAACTTCTGTAATAATTATGAAAACTATAACATCTGTGGTAGTTAAGGTTTAATCTTGTAATCGTAACGTTAATTGCGATCCAAACACGTAAATTTTGTATAGCTCTCCTATTATTTAATACAATTGAACGACATTCCCATACGGACAATATTTTCAAAGCATGTGATAATATGTTTTTTTTTTATGGGGAACGTTCAAGTAAGGGGCAAAATACTCGGAAAAGTATTGAGCTAATTGTGTTGAACTGTTAGAAATAAAATAAACATAGGTTTATCAATACAATTGGCATTTTTTTATAATTATTAGGTTGGCCATCAAATTCGCGACCCTCAAAATGACTCAAATTCTATTACAAAAGATTATAAATTCGAATTGTGCTTTCTTTGATTAGAAATTCTTATTTCTGGAATTTTAATAAATATTCTCGGATCGTGAATTCAATCGCCAACTTAATCTAGGTATCTACAAATTTTTTATTTTAAAAGTTTACAAAGCTTTCTTTCTTCGAATGATTCACTATTTCCTCCTTGAGTGACCCTTATAAATTATCCCCTTGTAAGCTAACGCTTACGATCCAAAAAATATTACATAATATTTATCTGAACGATAAGAAATATACAATGAATAATATTGTAACAATTGATGTGATTAATGCGAATATACGGATGACAATACACAATCAATTCGTGTTATCGATGTAGAATTCTGTATAAATTATATCATTCGATTATAGTTACAAAAATACTTTAAATAACTTTTAAGATATCTGTAACACTAACGAATAACTGTATCAATGTAAGTACATACATACATGTATAAGCAACCGCTCGATTTCTACTAAATTGTTGCAGATAAAATGATCGATTTATTAACTAAAAATAATATTAAAAGTGTGGAAGCAGAATAATTTTATGTAAAAAAAGGTGCAAAAATTGAAAGTACAATATTTTAAAGTTTACAAATACCTAAATATATTTTCAAATTTCGATTTCCTTTCTTAATTTCTGTTAAAAAAAATAATATTTTCCAGATATAAAGAATGAGTAATCAAATTGTGCTCCGAAAAATCAGTATTTTGCGACTAATAACCAATCATTTTATATTAAAAATATTAATGAAACGTTCAAACAGTCATTTTCATCAAACTTTAAGCTTTAAAATGAAGTTACATAAATGTTATTTTGCAATGCTTTTATGTCATCGTATCTCAGTTAAAACTTTCATGTTTTCAAATCCGTCATTTGATATGCAACAACTTAACACTTGAACAGCCCAGTGGTATGCAGGCTCTCCACGTCTCGTAGAAACAATATTTAAGTTATTATTTATTAAAGAGCGTAAATTATAACGGTAAGCAGTGTATCCGATTCCTTCGACGACTAATAAATGAAAATTCACGTTTCGTAAGCCTTAAGTCTCATTAATTATCCAAGTTCTATATTTTTTCAACTCTCTATACCAATGTTTCTTAATTTTGTTTAAGTCGCGACCACCCTTTATTTAAAACACGTAAAAAAGTATTTAATATATATAATATTTAACCAGTTTCAAAGATAAATTATTAACAAAATTAATGAAATAACTAACGTTAAAATTCGCCACCGAGTAATAAATACTTATTTTATTTTGAAGTAAAAAATTAAAGGAAATAACGTGACAAATCTCGCATAAATAAACTAAGGTAAGCGCAAATAATATCCCACAAGAGTAATAGACTAATGGGAGCAACCCAGGTACCATATCGGGGTAGACGTAATGGGGAAAAGCATGGAAATTCTGACCCATGGCTCAGGTAACCGGCTAAAGTATAGTGTACGAAAATATGAACAATGATGGACATATTAATGGTGACGATCTGACAGACCTGCTGACGACTATATAAGGTAGCCAACTAGCTGGTAATTTTATTTCCGGTGCAAACACGAAACACAACGCATCGAACTGTCTTTGAACCGTCCATCGTCTTACACTCAAAAACGGTAAGTTATTATTTGACATTGTTGAAGTGATCTTCAATGAGAAATATTTAACTACTAATCTTTCTTTCTTAATTTAAATTAATTCTTTAACTAAGTTAAAATAGTTCACTAGAAAATTAATCTATTCGTTCTATTTTTATCGCTTTTAAACTTTGTCTTCCGCCAGAAAAAGTCGTATGTGAAGGAATCTACATGAACATCATATAATATTCTAATTTCATTTAAAAAACATTTTATTCAATATTCATTGCATAGTATCAAAAGTTTTTCTAACAAGGATTAACGCTATCAACTCTTTGACTGGGACATTGCTCCGATCAAAAACCAAGAAACAGTTTCGTTAAAATTAAGTTAAAATTATTTGAAAATTTTTAATTTATTACGCACGTATATGTATATGCGTCCTTTACAGTCAAAGGGTTAAAAACACGAAAACTAAATTCGTAAAACAATTAAAATTTCTCCTTTGCATTAACTGTAAATGTATACTTTTTTTTACAGGTAAACAATGATTCCAGTCTTGCCGAGTCCTCAATATGGAACTGCTGAATTTTGCATCGTAACAGCACCAGCCCTACCACTGCCGCCAAATCATGTTTTGCTGTACTGTCTATGTCCATGTGGAGCGCATAGAACACACTTCACTATGGACCGAGACGTTTTACTAAGTCATATGATGAGGAATCAACCGATCGACATTGGAAGGCCACCTCATCTTCAAGGGTTGCCACAGATGCGTTTGCGGTTGAGACTTGGACGAGCAACGAACAGGAAGGAATACGACGACATGATAAATCACGAGGAAGATGAAGACCTTGATCGATAAATTAATTTATAACATTATTACTAAGGATAGAACGTTAACTGTACTAAAAACTGTGTATCATATGTGACAAAGTACCGAAGGTATAAATTTATTTTTTTTAATTATTGGCAAAAGTGTTGCATAGAAATGCGTGGATTGGTTAAAAGTATTAAACATTTTGTAGGACATATGCATCACAATGTATATTTTATATATTGCACATAAAAGCATATAAAAGTACAAAACATAAAAATTGTAAATGATATGTACTGTGATTGCAGTCTTAAAATAATCGTCTTATAACTATGCTAATTGTAATACCATTTTGACAATTATGTTACAAGTGTAACAAAGCAATGACTTATAAAATGTTGCTATTGGAATGTTTATCTTGTTACATTTATAAGCCACATATATTTATATGATTTGTATATATTTATAAAAAGATTTGTGCGTGAAATATCACCATTTTACAGTGTATTTTCTCCTTCATTAAAATATTTAATACCTGAAAAGGAATTTTTATATTTATTTTGTTCAACCATTACCTTGTATAACTTTAATTCTTACTTTAAGATGATATCAGCCATTATTTATGTTAAATCTATATTAAATAGTCTTTAACAACTTTTGTGCTTCCTGTTTAGCGATGTGATCATCATCATTTTTAGCAGGATACTCAATGGTCATGTTCAAATACTTCACAGCTTGTTCTTTGTTATTTAACTTTAAATGTGTTTTTGCTAACATTAATAAATTATGACTGTAAAAATTGGGATCAACTTTTTCTGCATTCTCAAAGTATTTCAAAGCTTCCTCAAAGGAAGAAGTTGGTGGTTCCCCAAATATTATTGTGGCAATTTTTCTTTGATACCATGATAAATTAGTTACTTGGTAACACCAAGTACCCAACATGTACATGGTTGTTGCATCGTTTGGATTTAATTCTAGTGCTTTCTACAATAATAAAATTTTATATTTTAAAAATTACCTTGCATAATAAATTGTTGAATAAAGTATTTGAAAACATATAACACAAAATGTACCAGCATATGATGTTTAATATTATGTGATTCTTTTATTTGCACCTTTGCACCTTCGTAACCACATTTAGTGTTAAGAAGAATCGATGCCCATTTGTGCACAGCCCAATGATTATCATCTATTTTAAGAGCATTAACTATGATGTCATAAGCTTCATAAATAAGTCTTTTCGCTTCAACCTCATTGGCTGTCTTAGACATTTTATACATTGCTCTACATAAACGCCATATAATCTCGACATCTCCACTACCCTATAAGCATCTATTGTATCTTTCCAAAGTTATATATTTCTATCCATATATAATTAAAAACCATATTTACTTTATAATTTTCTAGAAGATTATATATTTCCTTGTATTTTTCTTGACAAAACAATGCATCTGCCTTTGCTATTAAAACTTCTTTAGTTGTAAGAATTGGTTCACTCTTGCTTTCCTTTTTTGTTAAATTCCAAATGCCCATAGTAGTAAATGATAGCGTAAATGCTTGTTTAGCTACCACATGATTGTTTCTCTAATAATACAGACTAATTACACATTGGGTTTGTACAGTAATTTATATAAACTTAATAAAACATATAATGCTGAAAAATTAATGAAAAAATCAAATGTAATTTGCAAACCTTTTGCGATAACCAAAAATTTCTATAAACAGATGTTCTCTGCAATATTTTTGCATCTCTTAAAAAATACAACACTTTTCTTAATGACATATTAATTAATAATATTTCACAAAAATTTTATAATATATTCAAATTTGAATGACGAGCTTATTTCGATAAATAAATATTTATATGCGTTTTAAATTACACAAACATTTTGTATACCATACATTATAAATATATTTTATAGATATGCTACACTATATCCAAAATTTAAACCCAAATGATATTTCATTACTTGTATTTTATTAAATTTAATAATGTAAATCCTATGTTGAAAAGTTCGTATTTTACAATTTTAAACTATAAATTATTTTTGCAATTAATTATTGGGAAAATTAAAAACAGGAACATTCTTATAAAGAATAAATATAAATAAGTTTTACTTTTAATATCAGTAGGATTCATTTTGGTATTCACTTGATTTTAATTAATATAACTGTGCAAAAACTAATGTGTATTTATCATCTGATAAGACATTTGTGAACATGGACTTAATATTTATAGGCTATCACAGGCTATACACCGGTGCAATATTGTATCGTGCATTGTATTTATCAGAATTAAAGAATAAGTCTGACAGTGGGCAATATGTATTAAATACTCTTAACGTCCCATCATTAATTCATTAAAACTTATTTAAAATGCGTTGGTCAATTCCTAAACCTCTGTTTTATTACTCATTTGGTGCCACTGTGGTTGGTGTAGGTTACTTAGTAAAGTAAGATATTTATATATTTATAACTGAAATTTTACTTCTTTACAAATTGTATGATTAAAACAACATGTGGAAATCATTTGTTCCTCAAATAAAATAATAAATTTCAAAGTACAATAGTTAATTAAACTATTTTGGTATGTGTATTGTTAAATATTTTACTGTTTACAGAGAACACCTAACTGGAGATGTATATAAAAAAACAGAAAACCTAGAAAATAAAGTAGCTATTGTAACAGGATCAAATACTGGAATTGGTAAAGAAGTTGTTCGTGGTTTGGCTAAACAAGGAGCTAAAGTTTTAATGGCTTGCAGAGACATGGAGAAATGTGAAGCTGTATGAATATTATTATGTATATTATATACGAAGAACTCAATTTCAAATAATTACACTTTGTTATTGAATTATTGCTAACGTTTTGTTTAAAAACAATTTTATCTACTAACATAAAGAATTATGTTTTATTTAATTTCTCTCTTATTCATTTTCAGACACGCACTGAGATAGTATTAGAAACTAAGAATAAATATGTTTATTGCAGAAAATGTGATTTGGCTTCCCAAGAAAGCATAAGAAAATTTGTAAAACAATTTAAACAAGGTACATAATATCATTCTATTTTACATTTCAGTTATTTATGTAAAAGTTTACTTATGTACTGTTAATATCATATTAGAGGATACATTACTTTCAAACATGTAATATTAGTTTTGAAGAGGAAAATAATATAACACTTTTGTTTCAATTGCAGAATTCAATGAGCTGCACCTGCTTATAAACAACGCAGGAGTAATGAGGTGTCCTAAAAGCTTCACGAAGGAAGGAATTGAGATGCAGCTTGGTGTAAATCACATGGGGCACTTTTTATTAACAAATTTATTGTTAGATGTTTTAATAAAATCTAGCCCAGCAAGAATCGTAAATGTATCAAGTGCTGCGCATAAACGTGGTGAAATTAAATTACAAGATTTGAATAGCTCAGAAAACTATGATCCTGGAAAAGCATATGCACAAAGTAAATTAGCTAATATCCTATTCACAAGAGAATTAGCAAATCGTTTGAAAGGTATAGTGTCAATATCAGATTAAATTTTTATCCTTGAATGAATTTAAGCTGTATTGCTGTTAATTAATCATTTTTTTTATACGATTTAGACACTGGTGTTACAGTAAATGCTGTTCACCCTGGCGTAGTGAAAACAGACATAATGCGACATTTGGGAATATATCAATATAGGATTGGTAGATTCCTGGTAAATACACTGACATGGTTATTTATTAAATCACCTTTTAAGGGTGCACAACCTGTTCTGTTCGTTGCCTTAGATTCATCTTTGAAAGATACAACCGGAGCTTATTTTGAGTAAGTTTCAATATTAGTGACTAAATTTACAATCTATTGACTAAAAGTAACAAATAACTAATTCATTGCTATTTTTGTTTTAGTGAGTACCTGATGACCGATGTTTCTGATAAAGCAAAGGATGATAAGATTGCAAAATGGTTGTGGCTAGTTAGTGCTAAATGGACTAAATTACATTCTATGTAATTTGATATAAATTTTTGCAAATAAACATTGTATAGACTCTTAGCGGTATCGAGCAGGTACGGAGTTGTACCCTCGGTTCTCAAAGGTGCGAGGTTTGAGATAAACCTTCGCTAACCATGGCTGGAACGACTCGGCCAGGTTCCCTTTGAGATTGTATTTTGTACATGCCGGATTCTGGCAGTTAAAAATTTTTTTACTCGAGGCGCGCCTTGACCGAATCCAGTTGATATCATTAAGAAAGCCTGGACAAAACGGCCGAGCTTGGAAAATTTGGAAAAAGGGGAAAAGTGCGGAAACGCTACGTCGCTCGAATTGAAAACAGTCGCAGCGTTAACGTATCTCGTGAAAAGTCATTGGAAAATTTTCGCGCCCGTAACCTTGTGCTACCTCTGGTTTTTAAGAAATAAAGTGTATTATTTATTAAGGAATCAACCTTAATCTGTTTTATCAATTCCATCTTAACAAAGTCTACAATTGTTTTCATTACTAGCTTCATTCTATCTCGTAGTGCAAAAATTATTTTAAATAAGATTTCACTAATAATATTTACTAAAAATTTACTGCAGAAAGAGTTCATATTATTTTTACTTATATTAGGTTATTAATTCTAAAGGTACTACTGATAAAAATATATGTGTGTCTTTGCTAATTGCTGTTTGTGAAACGTTCGTACGTTTGTCCTGCGTTTCACTCTGGATTTTCGTGCAATCTCAATTTTTTCCTATCTACAGAATCAAAATTTATTGCTGTTGGTTTTTAATTATCATAATTTGCTCCCTCTGAACACGTTCGATACCATGTTGAAAACCATTAGTCTTCATTAGATTCTACAGAGTGACCCAGAACTCCTGTAGGAGCCGGAAATGGAGGGTAGCTGAGACTATTCTGAACAACAATTTCCTTTGCAAAAATATCGGATGGGGCTTCGTTTTTGAATTATTAAGCAAAAACACTGACCAATTAGAGCGCGTCTCGGGCGCGCGCTCAGTACTGTCAGTGTAGCGTCGAGCCTAGTCGCCCCGGGACAAGCGCCTCGGTAAAACAAGAAGCGTTAAGTCCTGGGATCATCTAATTTGAATAGTAGAAAGATAAAACATTGTATTATTATAAAATAATGAATTTAATATCGTTCAAGCTTTATTTTTCAATTGTTTTAAAGAGCAACTGAGGACGGTACATGGGGTGTTACCGACGAAATTAGCGAAACAGAAAATTGTGTTTTTTCAAAAACCAGGCCACTTTTCGGATAAACTAAAGTTATAGAGACATTTATAACAACAAAATATTTTATGTAATGGTGTTAAAAAGCCGATTTTTAATAAAATAATTTTTACCGACTTTTTATTTTTACCCCTGGCGCCACCTTCGAACAAAGTGCTGAAACTACTCAATAATTACCGACTGAGAATTCCGAAACATCCTTAAAAATGGCGGGCTTTTCAAAATGAGTAATGTACTATTTCGATATTTCTTAATTAAATTCCTTATAAAGGTTTATTAATTAAACTTCTCCTTTAATTATTAAACTAGAAGAACTGGTGTATAATTTCTGATTGTTTCAATAAGAGAAAAACCTACATTTATGTCTTTTCTTCATTAATATAACTTTTAAAGTTGTATAATAAACGATTCAAAGCTATTAACATGGATATCGTTCTAATTTTATCATTTTCAATGCTTTTAGTACGATTGTGTACAGCATTTTATTAATTTAAGATGTTTTTTAAGCTGTAAAAAATTAATAACTTTGGGAAATACTCTGCTACTATTATAAGTGCTCAAAAATCACTTCTGTAGTTCTTAAATGAAGGTTTTTCGTTTATCTAAACTATCAGAAATTATACACGAGTTCTCCTAGTCTCATAATCAAGTAGGAATTGAATAAATAAACCTTTATAAGGAATTTAATTAAGAAATATCAAAATAGTACATTACTCATTTTGAAAAGCCCGCCATTTTTAACGATGTTTCGGAATTCTCAGTCGGTAATTATTGAGTAGTTTCAGCACTTTGTTCGAAGGTGGCGCCAGGAGTAAAAATAAAAAGTCGGTAAAAATTATTTTATTAAAAATCGGCTTTTTAACACCATTACATAAAATATTTTGTTGTTATAAATGTCTCTATAACTTTAGTTTATCCGAAAAGTGGCCTGGTTTTTGAAAAAACACAATTTTCTGTTTCGCTAATTTCGTCGGTAACACCCCATGTACCGTCCTCAGTTGCTCTTTAAAACAATTGAAAAATAAAGCTTGAACGATATTAAATTCATTATTTTATAATAATACAATGTTTTATCTTTCTACTATTCAAATTAGATGATCCCAGGACTTAACGCTTCTTGTTTTACCGAGGCGCTTGTCCCGGGGCGACTAGGCTCGACGCTACACTGACAGTACTGAGCGCGCGCCCGAGACGCGCTCTGATTGGTCAGTGTTTTTGCTTAATAATTCAAAAACGAAGCCCCATCCGATATTTTTGCAAAGGAAATTGTTGTTCAGAATAGTCTCAGCTACCCTCCATTTCCGGCTCCTACAGGAGTTCTGGGTCACCCTGTATTTATGACTTTAACATACCTTGGATAAAAAATTTCGTTGTTTTTATTACTTATGGTTCCAGAGAATTAAGTTAAAGACTTCTTATAATGTGGAGAATCAATTATTTTCATTGCCAAATTGTCTTGAAATATTCGGAACATTCTTTGATAACTATAATTATTTATTTTTTATTTAGAAAAAAAAATAGGAAGCATATGTTATTTTTAATATATTATTTTCTTTGACATGACTTAATGAATAATCACTGTAAAAATACATATAAATACATGTAGACAGATAATTTTACAATTTTAATAGTACATTTTATCTTATAAATGGAGATAAAAGCAGAATAATATATTTTTCTTTTGCATTATAACCGTGTCTTTGATTAACTTCAATAATGTTTTATCTAATGTATAACGGTTACTAGCAAGAGGTACGATCACATCGATTTAGGATTCAACGTAGATCGAAAAAAATCGGCTAATTGTTCTTTGGTACCCATATCTATATCTTTGATATGGATTAGTCCATTTTACATGCATTTAAAGGAAAAAATCGATATATCCGGCAAAATTTTAATACCTTTTCCATAAAAGAAATGGTTTTCTTCTCAAATTCTTTAAAAACAACTTTCGCCATATCGAAGCTAATAATGTTGTTAATATGTGTACAAAGTTTCAACCCGATCGGTTCAATAGCTTGCGCTCTATCGCGCACGCCAGTTTGGAAAATGTAATTTTGAGATAAACGCGTTTAAAGATTTTCAAATGTAGTTTTATCGTTAAAAAAAAAAATCGATTTGTTTAAAATTCTAATTGTATAAGCCCCCTTAAACGGTACGTCGAACGACCATGCTGCTGATTGTGAGTAGCATTGACGGTATTTCGTCTCATTAGATGCTACTTTACTTTTTGGCTTGATAAAGTAATCAATTTTGCAACTTTCCCCGGATGTTTTTTCAAGATAAAAGTTCGCTCTATCGCGTGGTATAATTCAATTTTACGCTATATTCTCACTGTTTAAGATAAATTGAAAAATGTACTTAAAAAAATTGGTGTTAAATCGATATCTCTCTGTGCTTAATGTTTGTTTAATCTTACTTAACACTTTGACTGCCACGTTGTAGCTATTAAAAATATTATGTGGTAGTCATTTTATTTTTGACAAATTTCCCGTTCTATTTTCACAATATTTTGTTATTTTTATTATTCATGGTTTCAAATATTTATAGGAATATTTTCAGCCAAATAAATATAGACGACGGTTTTTAATGAAAATTCAAGTGTCACCCATACGTGGGTGACATGGCAGTCAAAATGTTAAACATTCATAATGCATTAAAAATGGATATCGTTATATTCAGGAAAGTCTACAGATTCTTCTGATGTAAACAGAATCATTTATATATACGTCAAAAAATTTGTTTAAATCTGAAAAATGTTTTGTTTTTCAAAATCAGATTTCTCAAAAACTTTATTTGTATTCAAGAAATTGAAAAAGAGTTAAACTTTTTTGGACAGTGTTACTTAGTAATACCTACTAATACGTCCAATTTTGTGAGTAACTTGCATCCAGTATATTTTAACCCTTTCAAAAAACCGTCACAGCCTGCAAGGTCCTTGTATCTATTTCTGTTTCGTTCTTTGCAAACCGTCAAAAGAGTCTTTTAACAAGTTGACTTTTAACACGTTTAAATTTTAAATAATTGAATAATTAATAAAAGAAAAAGTCAAATAAATTCTGAATACTACTAATATTAGGTTAATAGTGTAAAATCATACTCATTTGAATGGTTAGATTTGGAGATTAATCGATAGAAATTATAATAATTGGAATTTAAGTGTCTTACCACACACGTCTGTTTTCACTATGGCAATCAACGTGTTAAACTTGATTCTCTTTCTAATGTTTCCTTGACCCAGTCTTGGCCTCCTACGGTAACAACATTTAAAAAGAAGAGACGATGAGATGGCAAGAAAATGAAAATCAACACTAAATAATGAGATTATGATACTTTAATAATCTTCGGAGATGTTTACTTACGAAACGTCCAGAAATAGATAAAAACAGTGAACAGTACCTGCAATAGGAAGATAACTTCAATAAACTGTGATAAAACGACGAAGACTCTGAATTCAGAATCCACAAAAGTACCAGTAGATATAAATAAATGAAGCTGTGTGCACAATTGCAGTTATAAGTATGCAGTTTGAACAGTAAAGACTCAGTCACGGTATCTTCGAAACGATAAACTACAGACTGCAAGTCATAGTACGGTTGCATAGATAATAAAGAAGAAAAGAGGATGCAGTGGTTTTATCTCGAATAAAAACTGTTAAATAGTTCGCAGCACAACAGCATGGTACAGCTAACGTTACTTCACAGCTCGGTGAATGTTCAATGATACTCGAACTGTCGTTCGCGTAGCGCGTAGTTTAACTAATAAGTGGTGTGCAGTGCAATGTTGGAAACCGGTGTATTTATTGCTGCGGCATTATTTTTGCTGTACTATTATTTCAAATCTCTTTTACAATACTGGGAGAAACGCGGCGTGAAAGGACCGAAACCCGTTCCATTTTTTGGCAACTTAAAGGATGTATTTCTCGGAAGAATGTCAGTCAACGATTGTGTCGTTAACGCTTATTACAAGTACAAGAACGAACCATTGATAGGAATGTACAATGGTCACATACCGATTTTAATCGTGAGGGACCTTGACTTAATGAAGGATGTTCTTATTAAAGATTTTTCATCGTTCGCGGATAGAATGCATGATCCTGATATACGGGTAATTACAAATTCTAAAGGAATTTTTTTTATTATCGCGATCATATATTTTTCAAACAAATAAATAGATTGTAACAAAAGATACATTTGAGATCTATTAATTCAGTGGACGTCGGAGTGAATAAATAATGTTGTTTGCATGCAAAACGTGTAATAATTGTTACACTGGTAACTCGGTGATGAATCATTAACACGTGACAGGTGGTCGTTCCTCTAACACTTTTCTACGCAGCAAGCAAAACAGAAGTATATAACTGTGATATCTAAAATATCAATTATTACATTTAAATATTTTCTTATTCCTTATAAACGACTTCAAAAAATTTGACAAAATCTTTCTCGAAGAAAGATCTAGGACGTATCATTCATTCGACATTAATAATCTTGTAATTTCCTTTTTTGTTATCTTCAGTGATTAACAAAATATAATCGAATACATTAAAAACTAAGCATCAAAAAACTACCGACGTTTAATCTATACTTTTCTTTTTTTAATTGAAAATAGAATAGAAAATTAAATAAGTTATGAAACATGAGTTAGAATATAGAATGATGCTTTATGTTAATACAAATCAGCTTGTATATTGACAAGAGTATTTAGATAAATTTTGTAATATGAAATAAAAAATTTGCTTCGGGAAGTGAGTTTGAATTGTTTGTATGAGTCTGTCATGGTTTACCTTATCAAATGCCTTTTCTATGTCCATGAAGAGAGCTGTACAGTATTGTTTCATTTCTATTGCGAGTAATATTTCGTTGACAAGCCTGTGCATTTGTTCTATTGTAGAGAGTTCTAAATAGTAGTTCTAATAATAGTAACTGTTGATGAATTTAATTTTTTCCAAAATAACAGTAACAAAAGAAAATAAATTCGCCAATAATTCTCGTTTAAATATTCATTCGCTACTATTATTATGGGAAAGAGGTAGTATGAGACATAATTCCCGTTGAAATGTTCACTTGCTACTATTATTATGGGATAAAGGTGGCATAAGACATACGAATCAAAATATAGAGGATGTTTACAAACGTTGATGTTAAACTTCAGGAGCCTGTAGTACTCATAGAAACAAACAAAAATAATCTTAATGAACAAAGGTCAAAAAACTATTTAAATAAATTAAAATTAAAACTATGAAACTCACATATGGGTGGCATTTGAATTTCCATTAAAAACCATAGCCTATATAATTAGGAATTCTTTTATTTATATGGTTGAAAATGTTCCCGTTAGATAATTGAAATGCTAAGTAATAGAAATAATAAAATATTGTAGAAATAGAACATAAAATTTGTTAAAATAAAATTACTATCAAATGGAATTTTTAGTAGCTGCAGCGTGGTAGTCAAAGTGTTAATTAATTGTGAGATGTTACTGATGTGACCGAATTCATTAGCTTACTTCTTTTAAAATATTATTCTTGTCACATACCTTTTCAACCCAAAAAATATATAATAATAATGTTTTGCTCCAACAAATCAAAATGACAAATTTTATAGAAAAAGTAGTAAATTATTTATTGTTACTGTTACGTTTAATTGCTTATTGTTAAGTCTAAGAATAAAATAATATAGTTGTGTTAATTCTTAGAACTTGATCATATTTTTGTAGCTATTACTTTCATCCCGTTTCAAATAACAGATATGTACATCACAACACACTTTGACGACCGGTGTCACGTATTCGTGATTT
This sequence comes from Anthidium xuezhongi, assembly GCA_022405125.1. Lineage (NCBI taxonomy): Eukaryota > Metazoa > Arthropoda > Insecta > Hymenoptera > Megachilidae > Anthidium > Anthidium xuezhongi. The sequence goes on along the minus strand of CM039640.1, from coordinate 796,967 downwards.
TGACACTTAATTTGTTACTTTTTAATTTTTTTATTTTATCTTTGTCTACTTTACATATTACATAAAAGTTACAAGTTATAAATTAGTAACTTTGAACTTGAAGCGACAGGAAGCAATTTATTTATAATTTTATGAGAAGTATCTACTCAAATATAAAAGACTTCTAACTTGCAGATATAAATACTATGAAACCTGTGGCCCTCAAAGTGTTAAGAATTTAACAATCGTATTATACGAAGGTTGAAATAATAGATGATGTTCACTAATATAAAGTCTTGTGAATGAGCTATTTTCACAACCGTCGTAAATTTTGACTAAAAGCTTATTTTTTTTATATTTTTCTGACAACATTATTAGAAAAAGTGCACAAATTTTGCCTGATACGCCAATTTTTCCCTTTAAATGCATGCCATTTTTTAAAATTTGCATTTTTTTCATTTTCGCCGACGACATATTCAAACTATATATGCTCTAAATATAACAATATCGTTTTTTTGTTGTAAATCAAAGGTTACAGGCAGCTAGGTTGCGCGCCAGTTTTACAACTGCCGTTGCAACTTTATACGCAGCTCCGCCATTTTTAAGTTAATTTAAATAAAAAAAATTTGTTTGTATACCTGCAATTTCATGGGTGTAGAATAATTATTTCTTATTTTAAAAAATCTTCCAGGATTGACTAATTTTGTGCCGTCTAATTGTATATATCCCTTTGATACACAATTGTTTACAGGCGGAACCATTATCGGAGCATCTGTTCAGATTGGAAGGGAAAAGATGGAAACCCTTGCGATCTCAGCTCTCTCCTATTTTCACATCGGGAAAGCTGAAAGAGATGTTTCGCTTGATAAAAGAATGCGCAAACCACTTTGAAGAGTATCTGTATAAAACGATCGAAAAGAAGGATTGCATCGATTGCCGCGAGATTTGCGCGAAATTCACCACCGACGTGATCGGATCCTGCGCGTTTGGGATAGAAATGAACGCTCTAGCAGTGGAAGACAGTGAATTCCGTAAAATGGGCAGACAAGTCTTCCAACCAACTTTCAAATCTTACCTCAGGGACAGGTTGAGGGATTATCCGTTCCTGCTTAGGTTGTTCGCACCACTTGTTGTCGATCATGAGCTCGTTAACTTTTTCACGAGAATAACCAAAGAGAGCATAGATCATAGAATAAAACACAATTTTTCTAGACACGATTTCATCGATGCTTTGGTGGAATTAAAAAACAACCCTGGAAAAATGAAGGCTGAAGGTAAGTAACTTTTGTTCGAATTTTCTTTCATTTTTGTCAGCACAATTTTACAAAATACCAAGAATTGGTAATTGATGTTGAAAAAGAAAGTACTAATAAACATGATTAGCATTAGAATTAGCACTAGAAGTATCAAGTAAATCAAAATGAATGGCTTAAGGATTTTTATTTCAAATTAAAATATTTATTAAGATTCTTTTATCGAAATGTTTGTTGATATTTATTAATAGACTGAAAGTTCGTCTCTCCTATAAAATGAGTTTTCACATATTTGTTAAACACAATAATTTAATTAGTAATGAAAGATGCATAAATCATGTATATTTGGAAGGAAGATGGTATTGTTATAAAGAATACAGTTTTGTTTTGCATAACTTTCCTTTGGAAAGTACTATACTTTTTCATATCGTATTATATTTTTGACCACATTTGGCCGTAAAGTACTATATTTTCCCGACAAAAAAAATTGGTAACTCTACTTCTACGTTTTGTTTCTAACAAATGAATTGTTTAGAACAGAATAAAAGCAACAAATTATGTTTCTTTGTATTATAAAAATTAATGTATTTTAAATATTTAAAAAATCTCACCTAGTAAACGACTAAGAGAATGAATTTGTAAATTAAAAATGATGAAAAACTCATCAGATACGGAAATCTTAGATTTTATGGTGTTTTGATGTTTTATTTTTCTAATGTTTCTTTATTTCTTTTTGGATATATCATTTTGTTATGATTAAAAATGAACAAAAATCAAATAAATGTTTAGTATACAAAGCCTTGAAATAAAATCTTATAAGAATAAACAAAACAGTGTTTCTGCATTCCAGAATTTACAACTGTTTTTCTTAATTGTTATAAAAATAACAGCTAATGCCGGGTGAACAAAAATTCTCGTAACAATTTTATTTATTTTTACAGATCTGAACGACGTTTTCTTGGCTGCCCAAGCCTTTATCTTTTTCGCTGCTGGTTTCGAAACATCCTCGGCAACGATCAGTAACGCTTTGTACGAACTTGCATTGAATCAAGCAATTCAGGACAAACTTCGAGCAGAAATTAGGGATGTTCTACAACGCAGCAACGGAGAGCTCACGTACGATAATATAAAGGAAATGAAATATTTGGATGCGGTTCTGCAAGGTATTATTCCCTTTGCTTAGGGTTAGGTTATAAATACATTCGGTATATCAATAACATATAAATTAGTACATATAAATACTAATCACATTCTTTACTTTTTACAGAAACGTTACGAAAATACCCAGTTGTGTTATGGTTGAGCAGAAAGGCGACAGCAAATTATACCTTTTCGAGTGTGAATGTCACCATTGAAAAAGATCAATTTGTAATTTTGCCCGTTTACGCTATTCAACATGATCCAGAATATTTTCCAGAACCGGAAGTGTTCGATCCTGACCGATTTTTGGATGAGAATGCTAAACTCAGACATCCAATGTTGTATTTACCATTTGGAGATGGCCCAAGAAATTGCATTGGTAAGTTGTTGCTTAATTGAAATTAAAAAATAAGCTAATAATTTCTAGAATACGCAATAATAGATAATACAAGCAATATATAAATAGATATATGAAATACATGCAAAAATATACAAATATACAGGGTGTTAAAAAAAACCATTTAATATTTATATGGTATATTGGGCACGTTGTACTGAGTAAAAAGGCTTTAGTAAATATTGGTCGAAAGGTCAACCGTTTTCGAAATGTAAACATTCATATTTGCTAGTGTCATGATTGACTTACTTGCTTTGTGCATAATGTGGTGTTCGGTCAAAGGTGGATTGGACGTGGTAAACCAGTTGCATAGCCTTCTCGATACTCCGATTGAAGCTCTTTGGATTTCTTTTTATGGGGATATTTAAAAAGCCAAGTGTATTCCTTGCCGATAAATGATTTAGAAGAATTACGAAATTGAATCCTCCATACTTGTCGAATAATTCGACAGGAATGTGGAATTTTCGATAGAGTTTGCGACTATGTAAGACAAAGATGCCAAGCGTGTAATCGAAAGTCCAGTAGTAAGTCAATCATGATACTAACAAACAAAAATGTTTATATCACAAAAATAATTGTCCTTTCGACCTATGTTTACTAAGTACACTGTGTTCTTACATATCATATAAATATTGAATGGTTTTTTTTAACACCCTGTATAAGTGTATCATATCTGTTATCCCAACATTTGAAAAGAGGAGTATTAAATCAAATGTAATTTTATAAATCATGAGTGGATTCTAAAATTAATTTATCATTTTGTTTTCCTACAGGCGCAAGATTTGCCAAGATTCAATCAAAGATGGCATTGATCACACTTTTGGCCAAGTTTAAAGTCGATGTATGCAAGGAAACGGTTAAAACATACACACCAAGCAATAAGCCTTTGTTCCTTTTAATCCCGTCACATCAAATAAATTTAAAAATCACAAAAGTTGAAACGTAACAGCGTAGAGAAGAAAGCATGCGTTAATCAGAAAAATGTTAAACTGCTTTCTTTATTGCATCAAGTGGATTATAAATAAATTCCGGTTTAGCCAAGGATAAACCGTTTGATGCGAAAGTGATGTAAGTCAAAAGTCGCCTAACAGAGAGTTAAAATAGTATTAGCTACTAATAGTATTATGCTTAAAATATGGTGTAACTATATCGACAAAAAACTCATACCACTTTTGCATTAATCGACTTATATTTGAAAGGATACTAATGGAATATATAACAGAAATAAACGTAAACAATTTAACAAGATTAATTTAATTTATTCTTGTTTTATGGCTCTTTAATGATAGACTTCACTTTTCACAACTTGAACACAGATAAAAGAAATGGTTTGTTTAATATGAAGTGTGCTGGCGTTAGGCAATTTTATTTAACAGTAATTCTCAATATCATGATTCACTGTTGTATAAATTAAATATCATTATACCAACAGATACAGTTATAAGAAGTTGGACAAAATTATTTTATGAATCTTTCATGTTTGTAAATAAGTATACTTAATAAAGTCTCGTTATTCTTAATTGATTTCCAGTATTTTACCCTATTTTTAAATCTCACATTATTATTCTATACAATACAGCATCGCAAATGTCTTGCTCTGATACCGCGCTAAGTGTTTACTCAAAAACACATTGTTATTTCGGAATTTTATATCATATATAAGTATTCTTACCCACAGAATATTGAAATTCTACATGTTTTTGGATGTGTCAGAAAATTCAAACATATGGCAAGGGGTAAACTTGAGTCATTCAGTTGCACAACCTCAAATATTCAAGTGTTATTAATTTAACATTTGAAGCATATCGCAACAAATACAACAGTATTCTTTAAAATTTTAAATTTATGCAATCACCTAATAGTTCAAACGCTCCGGTCACCAATGGCCACCATGGCGTCACAGGAGAAATCGTGTATACAATTGCATGCCTCAATCGCTAACTTTAATAACGCAATCAACTGTTTTGCCGTTTTCGTTACTGTCGTCTTTATTTTAAAAGTTGCATCAACCCGTAAAATATCAGACACTTCAACTACATCATTCAAAAGCCTTAAAACCAATATTACTCACAGATAACAAAATCCGTCTCATCATTCAGGGAAAAAATACACAGCAACGGTCAGATTAAGGGACAATAACATATCTGATAAAAATATCAATTATCTAATCAAATAATATTCAAACTCTATTACGTACATTGTTTTATGTAACTATTCGCTAACAGTAACATTTATTTGTATAATATAATTATATTTTGTTTATTAATTTTTATTTAAATCAACACACATAAATTATAATACTTTAAATTTAAAGCAATCATTCTAAATTTAAATTCGAACACGAAAAGGATATTAGAACAGAATGTTCTCCCCAAACGCTTTTCTTACATGTTCTGCAAACTGTTTGAGTTTTTCTTTTTTTAGAAATTGTTAAAATATACATCTTTAACAATAATAAAATAAATGTGTATTCTAATTGTAAGTAATTATATTTTAATTTTACAACCGTCTATATTTTTATTTAGGCTAAATAAACCAGTGAACCGATTGCATACTACTGATCGACCATTATGTAAAGAAACGTAAATAGTAAATCTAAAAATGATTAAATATGTATAAATGAATTATCACTGTACTTTTAATTAGATATATTAAACAAAAATTAATAAGTACAATTCGCATTGCAGATACTTCAAGAATGTGATTGTTTACTGAGGTTTTATACCCTTTGCATTTTATAATTGATTTCTTCAACTGCAGTAAGAACAAATCATTATTTTTATCAAAATTTCAGGAGAAATAAATTCAATTATAATTTTAATAATTGTTTCGTTGTTATGAAGAAAATTCAAATATTAGTTAGAAACGTTCATGTACTCAACAATTCGATCATTAACTGGTAGACTTATCCTATATCTATTTTGACGATTAAATATAGCAATATCTTGTACAAATACAAACGTCTCCAATATATCTGTATCATATCAACAGAAGTATTATACTATAAAGAAAAATGTACATACTATGACACATCTACTGTACGTCAAACTCCATATATGGCATGAAATTTCTAAAACCACACCACTGAATGCAGAGATAATTCACACCACTCTGTATACAGGATGGAGCAGAATTCGTGATAAAAGAGATATCGAACTAGTATAGCTAAAAATAACTTGAAAATCACTAATAATAAAATCACGTTGAAACCTTCATTTTCATGAAAAATACATTTAAGAGATCTTTAAACTATGTATGAGAAAATTTAATTACACTACGTAATAATTTGGATCAAGACAACAATCATGACCTATAATAACAAAACTCCTACATAACTTTAAGTGCAAAACGTTTAAAGATTTATGGAAATAAAAATAATGAAGTAACTACAATAGAAATATTAATGATAAAAAGCTTGAAATCTTTTAATTAATTATACTTGCAAAAAGTGCCAACGACAATAATATTGTTATACGTTTGTCGCCGTGCGCTTACGCCTGAACATAACAAGTTTTAATTAGATCACAATTCTAATTTATAATAACAATAGAATATATTTTCTAATAATATACTTAGCTACATTCGCTAATTTCTTTTTTTGGTCGGGATTAAAAATGTAGAAAGTGACAATGGGATCATGAAATCCAGATTCCAGATAACATTTGACGAATATAAACAAAGAAAACTGTTTGTACAATCTCAATGAATGATGCTCGTGTAAAATAATCACTTTTTCGTCATAAAGATTACGGAAAGTTACAAGTCACGATATTAGCCCATCAGATAATAAAAGGAAACGTAGATACAGAAGCTTCATTTCGAACGAAGTCGTTCGACGTTATGAAGTAACACGGCGTAAGAACAACGTGACAGTTTCGTTGTATAACAGTTTTCGGCAGAACTTCAAATTTTAATTTGGTGTCGTAACGATGTCTTGGCTAGTATTAGAGACTGTTGGACTCCTTGCCGCGGCATTGTTCTTGCTGTACCATTATTCCAAATCGCTTTTACAATACTGGGAGAAACGAGGTGTGAAAGGACCGAAACCTGTTCCGTTTGTTGGCAACTATAAGGATGTATTTCGTGGAAAAATATCGATGAACGATGTTTTCGTTAATGCCTATCATGAGTTTAAGGATGAGCCGGTAGTAGGACTGTACAGTGGCTACGTCCCAACACTACTCGTGAAGGACCCGGATTTAATAAAGGACATTCTTATTAAAGATTTTCCAATCTTCGCGGATAGAATGCAGCATCCTAATGAAAAGGTACGTTCAAATTGTACTTTTTAGTAAAAAATTCTTTCAAATTCCGAACCTCAAAATTAATTAAATAATAAACGAAATGCTCAATGCAATCATTTTTGAATTCGTTGATTTAAAAATTAACCGTGTTTCGTATAATAATATGAACTAATGATGCGAATAACTTAAATAGTAATTAAGATTTATTTAACCCATTGACAATGACGTATATTCGTGACTTTGATACGTAAATTTTAGCGTTGACATCTTTTAATTTGTTTCTGTTTCTCGTAGTACCTATGCATTAATTTCCATTTGAAAATATGGCGCACACTATAGAAGTTTCCAAAAATAATTTTCCATGTAATTCCTTTTTTCATATTTAAACTAAATCTAGTTCCATAAATACGCAGCTGCCAAAGTGTGACACACGGATTCTTATTAGTGTTTTATTTTGATAGGGAGGTTTAATAATTAAAAATATATTTGATTTAATATTCTGTTTATATCAATCCACGAAGCCAAGTTATACATGAATAAAGTACAGATACTGCGACCACCATAGCACAACCCCCTTGACTTCGACAACCGTGGAACCCCACAGAAAAAATCTAGAGAGGCTAGATCAGCAGACCAATACGAAACATAAACATCAGAGAAACGTACAGTTTCGATAAATTATTAGTATTTCCACGCATATTTCGAAAGCGAAAACGAATCAACCTATGGTGAACATAACATTTTTTGCTCAGAATTACCTCTTGAGCATGTTGCCTTGATGTCTCGGTGTCGACCTGGGACACCCTGTACATTTAACAACAAAATAAAAGAATTTTGAAGAATTTTTTGAACTTCATCATTTTTCACAAGAATGATCGAGTTACGATCTGTGAAGCATTTTGCAAGATCGGTCTCCGTGATGAGTAACAAAAACTGACCTTTTACCTTTGATTGTCAAGGTCTAAATCAATTTTATGGCAAGTGTCTTACCTCAGTTTCCATCAAATCGTGGATGGTCGTGAGATATAATTTTGACTCAACCTGTACAAATTCAACTCTTTAATCATTCATAATTTATTCTTATCGATTTGGGAAAAATTAATATTGAATCACGTATGTTTAGATATGTATTCTGCTCGATATGGTTTCTTTCAATATACACTTGTTTACGGTGCTTAAACAAGACAGCACTCCATTGATGTACAAATGAACAGTTAAATTATTTACTTAAACGATTTACAAACTATTACTTAAACAATGACACAGTTTAAAAGCTTTATCAACGAATATTTCTAGAATGAATACATTCAAACTCTTGTTATTATAATATTTTGAGTATTATCACCGTAATTTTCTCAATGTTGATTAATCAACATTCTCAATGTTGATCTATACCGAGTTTTCCTATGATCAATCTTTTTTTATGGATGTTTGACAATTTTCTTCTTTACCTTACTATAGTAATATTAATATTTTCAGATCGAACCGTTTTCACTACATCTGTTCAGAATTGATGCTAAAAGATGGAGACCGTTAAGAAGTCATTTTTCTCCGGTTTTCACGTCGGGGAAACTAAAAGAAATGTTTCGCTTGATACTAGAATGCGGAAACCATTTCGAGGAATATCTACATAAAACAATCGAAACGGACGACGTCATCAACTGTCGTGATATTTCAGCGAAATTCACCACCGACGTGATCGGATCTTGCGCGTTTGGGTTGGAACTGAACTCTTTAACACCAGAAGACAGCGAATTCCGTAAAATGGGCAAACGAATCTTCCAGCAGACTTTTAGATCCTCTCTCAGGAATAAATTGAGAGACTATCCGTTTCTATTTAACACCATCGGACCGTTCCTTGTCGAGAATGACATCTCTGACTTTTTCATGAAACTCACAAATGAAACTATAGATTATAGAATAAAACACAACTATCGTAGACACGATTTCGTCGACGCTTTAGTGGACTTGAAACAAAATCCAGGAAAAGTTGAAAGTAAGCAGCTTTCATTTGTTTTTCATTATTTTTCTTACCAGTGTTTCCCAACAACATAAAATCTCTTTATAGCAAGCTTCAAGCGCAAGGATCTCACTAAATTTAAATAATAAATAATTGCTAATAATTAAAATAATATAGAAAAATCTTTCATTAAAATTATTTTGTGCTTGAATTTCAGTTCTCCATTATATGTTTTGAATATTTACTTACTGTGTTTGTTTAATATTTTTCTAGTAATTTCTTCCTAAAACTTATCATTCATGTTTCTTTAGTGAACCTTTCAATTTTTGAATATTAAAAATTATGTATATGTTGGAGGGGGGAGGGGCGTAAGAATTTTAGAATTTTGTATTTCAAAGTTTTCAAATTTTAAGATTTCAAGTAACGGTTAGCTTAACTTTGACTATTATTTTTCTTTCTTTGAATGAAAAGAAAATCTTATTTTCTAACTTTTTGCCAAAACACGCCGCAACCAAAGGGTTAAGTAAATATTACGGACCTTGGAACTATAAATATGGCAGAATTATTACATACAAATGCCTAATAAAACTCAACTGCCTCTATAAATTAATAATACGCGTTAATAATACTGTCGTTTACATAATTGCACATTTGCATATTCATATGCATATAACACAAAGGATGAAATGAAATCAGATTGATTCTAGTAAATGTGATTAATTATTGTTGTCAAGTTGTCTCATCTACAAATATTAATACAACATCTGAAATTTTATTTCAACTTACTTAAGCGACATTGTAATTGTATTCAACGTTGATTAACTAATGCCAGAATATCACATTTGCCCAAGATTATTTATCAAGATTATTTATTTTTTTGCAGACGTAACCGACCTCTTATTGACCGCACAAGCCTTCGTCTTCTTCGTTGCTGGTTTTGAAACATCCTCGATAACGGTCACCAATGCGTTATACGAACTTGCATTAAATCATTCAGTCCAAGACAATCTTCGAACAGAAATTAAGAATGTTCTGCAGCGTAACAACGGGGAGATCACATATGATAATATAAAGGAAATGAAATATTTGGATGCAGTCATGCTAGGTAATTATTTTTCTTTATACAAGATACTTTACTATATTACTGGAACTTAAACGTTAAAAGAAAATTCGGATCACATTTGGGATTAATATCAAAATGTAAATAGTGATTAACATATAAATCTTCCCCTTTAACATTAGAACTACCAATGTTCAATCTACCCTTTCTGTTAAATTAAAAATAAAATAGAAAACAAAATAAACATGAGTTAAAATATAAAATTAGTAATTATCTTAGTAAAAATTAGCCTATACTTTGACAAAAGTGTCTTGATTTTTGTAATATAAAATAAGAATTTTGGAGCAAGTAATTTTGACCCGTTTGGTAGCTCCAGTGTTAATACTTACGTGAATATTCAATCATGATACTGACAAACAAAAATGTTTAACCTCTAACAGTTAACCTTTCGACCTATGTTTACTAAAGCTTTTTTACTCAGTACAGTGAGAATAGTTTTTTTTAACACCCTGTATACACTATACGTTAAAACAAATCCCAATGTTTTAGTAACAGATATAACAAATAAACTTGTAAATATCATTTTGTTGCCATTACGTCGTACAATATTACATCAACATATAATTATAATCATAACGTGTCGTTTTTATAGAAACATTGCGAAAGTATCCAGTTTTACTATGGTTGTTCAGAAAAGCAACGGCAAATTACACATTTACTGGAACAAAAATTAGCATCGAAAAGGGTCAACTTGTAATTTTGCCTGTTTACGCTATTCAACACGACCCAGAAATTTTCCCCGATCCAGAAGTCTTTGATCCTAACAGATTTATCGATGAGGATGCTAAAGTTAGACATCCAATGTATTTCTTACCGTTCGGAGATGGCCCGAGAAATTGCATCGGTAAAATGCTTTTTGATTGGAATTACAAAACAAGTTTATGACTTCTAGGATACGTTCAATCAATTGTTTTTTTCTTTAGGCGCAAGATTTGCGAAGATCCAAACAAAGATAGCAATAATCAAAATTCTGTCAAACTTCAAAGTTGACGTATGCGAGAAGACTAAGACGTATGAAATAGATAAAAATTCATTTTTCCTTTTAAAACCAACACACGACGTATGTCTGAAATTGACAAAGATTGAAACATGAAAATATAACCAAATGAGCCTGAGTTAATCCGAGGAACAATACAAAATTACTTCTTTCGCGGTTTCTCTCTTCCAGGTGATTATAGCCAGATCCTGCTTGCATCGATTATTTATAACCAGAAGTATTTTAAAATAAGCTGCGAGAAGTGCAAAAAAAGTAAAAAAAATTTTGGGTTCTAACTTTTGAATCGCCAAGAAATCATTTTATATGACAAAATGATCAGAAACATAAACCTTCATTTCATTGTAGATTTTGGTAAACTTTTTTTTAACCTAGGATAGGATATTTACATTATAGGCAAAATTTTACATTTAAGAAGTTTTAGCCCGCTTGTAACCTGCGATTTATGATACAGACTCGATCTTTGTTTAATTTTTTTTGGAAAGTATGTATCATAAACTGTCATCAAGCAGGTAGATGACGTTCGAGGTACATCCCAACTGAGTTTTAGCTGAGAGGATGGCCTCGAGCTACAAAATTTTGACTAATTTGTAATTGGTGGAGGCGAGAAAAATATAAATATAGATACTCGTGAGATTTGAGAGGACTTTGTACGTTTTTAAAAGTTAGATTATTACGTTTGGGAGAGTTAGAGTTTTGGTAGAGATTCGGAGTTTTGAGAATAGTTTAAGATAACTGTGTAATCGTTAGTGTAAATATATACTTCTATTTATTATTAACCAAGCTATCTCCGTAACCCTTAAATGCTCATTATTAACATCCGCTGACAGTTTCGATTCTTCTTTCCGTTTCCACATATTATTTTTCTCTTTACGTACCACCCTACAATATATTTTATTTCATCTTTATATTTTTATACATTTTATACTATAATATTTTTTAAACAAACAAAACAATTAGAAACAAATGATAGTTAACCTTCTTAACTTATAATTTTGCTCTATTAATTTGGGATTGTAAATCTTTGTATTATGTCAAATTTAATTGCTCAAATTTTCTTAAAATGGAGAAGATCAATGAAATCATAATTAACCCCTTAACCTATAATTTTTCTAACTGGTGCTTCAATGTTAAAACAAATGAAGAAAATCGAAACATTATATATATTTTACCCTTGACATGCCTTGACTATACAGGGTGTCCCAGAACTCCTGTAGGAGCCGGAAATAGGGGGTAGCTGAGACTATTCTGAACAACAATTTCCTTTGCAAAAATATCGAATGGGGCTTCGTTTTTGAATTATTAAGCAAAAACACTGACCAATCAGAGCGCGTCTCGGGCGCGCGCTCAGTACCGTCAGTGTAGCGTCGAGCCTAGTCGCCCCGGGACAAGCGCCTCGGTAGAACAGGAAGCGTTAAACACAAGTAATATTGAACATAAAAGTAAAAAACAAATGGTAGAATGTTATGAGAGTAATCGTACCTTAGAATAAAGGGAATGACTGAATGGCTGGATATCCCAACAGAAGGAATAAGTAAAAATTGCAGAATATTTTTCGGTATTATAAATACAGTCCTGGGGTCATCTAATTTGAATAGTAGAAAGATAAAACATTGTATTATTATAAAATAATGAATTTAATATCGTTCAAGCTTTATTTTTCAATTTTTTTAAAGAGCA